>NW_019379672.1:575539-623112 GCF_000648655.2 Copidosoma floridanum
CTGAGGCGAGGATACATACTATAACAGTATTTTACAAATGCTAATTTAAATTGATACAATTAATCATTGATTTTTTTAAATTTATTTATTATAAAAAGAAGTATTTATAATTTTAGAGATAATGTTTTCAATTAATTCATGTAAATTCTTTTTAGTTCATGGTTTATAGAAGTCTTACAAATTGGGCATTTCTTAGCAGATGGGGGATGAGCATTGAATAACTTCATTGCGTCGTCTTTGCAACAAGCGAAATGCCCACAGTCCATGAAAGCATGCGTAACTCTTCTTGTTAGGCATACGCTGCACACTCCTGTATCTAAAAAAATGGGGCGTTAGTATAAAACTTCATAATGTTATCCCTATATCTGTTATGGAAATGGGAGAATCGCAACTATATGTAGTGTTTTTCTAATGGATTAGGACAAAAAAAAATTTTAGTCCCGGGGCCCCTCAGATCTGATTCGTCTCTGGTGAGGCTACTCCAGCGTGGGGCTAGTTTCAGCTCCATGCGTGCGAGACGAGAAGCTGCTGTGTTCTCCCAGGACGACGAGGTCTCCAGGTCGAGGACTACGGCCGCTGAGAGAAGAAGAAGAAAGAGAAGTGAGAGAGAGAGAGAAGAGTTTGGGTGAAGCCGCAGGACAAACGACCCGCTCGAGGACACCGGACGACATCGCGCCGGATTGGACTCGCGGACGTTTGACCAGGAGGTGAGGCTAGAGAGAGAGAGGTATACGAGAGACCGCGGGGTGCATGCTTGGGAGGGCCGCCATTATCGTGCGTGTTGTCGTGTGTTAGGGTAGATAGTAGAGTAGAGAGAGAGAGAGAGAGAGAGAGAGAGGCATCGTCTAGCAGAGTGTTTAGAGTGTTTAGAAGTTTATTACGCCTAGGGGAAGATCCCCATCTGGCCAAATTGAATTACAAGATAAAGCAAATTATAACCTAAAAATTAAAGATTAAGGTTTACAGCAAATGTTCACTTAAGATTAAATACTAATGGTAACACTGAAGCTAATTTACATAATGCTAAAAATAGCAGGCATGGGTAAGGCTGTGTGAATGATTTTGATAGCTTAGGAAGGTAATGAGGCTGATAAGAAGGACGAAAGAAGTGATGAGTTTAAGTTTAATTGTGATGACTGGAGAAGGCAGGATGATCAGTTTGTAGAGGCAAGAGAAAGGCTGGTGAGTGCGTATGGTGTGGAAGGCGAGTGTATAATGAGGATGTTTCTGGGATGAAAATGTCGCGTGACAGAGTTGACGCGAAATAACAAATGACGTTTGGTGAGGTGCAAGTGAGTGTTGAAATAATAACGGCGCGTAACAAAGCGGGTGAATAACGTAGGGCTCGAGGTATCTGGTTGTGAGATGTATGAGTGCAGTAGAAGGCTGACTACACCATCGGGCTGCCCGCACTATCAGAAGGCCCGACAGGCTGGACCTGCAGGACTATGCACTCACGCTCCACGCGCTCGTTCCACTCGTTCTGATCACGCCGCAGAAGGGTATCCTGTAGCATGGCTTTGAAGGTCTGGTAGGTGTAGTCATCAAGGTTGATGGGCGCAAGTGAGTTTAAAAGCTCTGAGACTTGAATGTAAAAGGCATCATCTCGTGCTCTGGTGCGGGAGGGTGGAACTATGAAATGGGATGAGGGCGACGTAGGTTGCGTTGAGATGAGGCTATTTGAGATGCAGGGCGAAAACGATTTGCGAGGTATGCGGGGCATTGATGACGAATGATGTTGGAGGCCAGATACCCCAGATGATATTCCTGTCTGCGTCGCGCCGAGAGCCAGCCCAACTGTAGTCTCCAAGGTGTGACGTGTGCAATTCTCGGTAACGAGCCCACAACACAAGCCCGTTGCATTTTTAGATTCCGAGTAGTGTCAAGGTTGAAGAATACAGACGAGGCATAGTCTAGATGGGGAAAGACGAGGATCTCAACGAGCGACTTTCTGAGGCCACGTGTCAGGGTGTCTATGAAATCTGAGCGATCGCAATGTTTGATGATCTCTCTGATTGATCCTGTTTATTTGAGAAGTCCAGTGTGGTGTTGGAGTGAAAACTATCCCCAAATTTGTAGCCCTCTCCACAACGGGGATCTGTACACCATGGATGTGGATGGGGATGAGAGATGATAGGTCGAGACGAGTGATGTAGGCAAGGCTGCCCAGAATCATGGCCCTAGATTTTAGTGGGTTGAGTTGAAGGCCGTTTTGGTGGGCTCAAGATGCCACCGATTCAAGATCGCGATTCAGGCGAGCAATGCCCTGATTAATGGAGGCGAATGGACAGTGGAGATAAATTTGGGTGTCGTCGGCATAGATCATGTGGTTTGTGTGGGATAAGGAGGCCGGGAGGTCATTTATGTAAAGTGAAAAAAGGAGAGGGCCAAGGACGCTGCCCTGAGGTACGCCCACAGGAGCAGAGCACCAGCCAGAGACAGCGTCCCCCTCCCCCTCCCCCCCAATGGCCTGGTGACGGTTAAGAAGAGAGAGATGATGATGATGATGAAAACAAATTTATTAATGCCAAGGTTTAATAAACCGTATGGCAATGTAAAAAAAATACAAAAGGATTTACAAACATTATTATATAAAACAAGCATAAATACACAATATAACAAATTTCTGGCATAAGTAACAGACTATTAGAACAATCAATGAGACGCATTCCCATAACAATTAATATAAAATTATCTGTCAAAATAAAATACATAAATTAAAATTATTGTGTGTCCAGTAAGTGTACCCACAACTTCGTATATGTATATGTAAGTATATATGCTTCAAAATCTATCTCAACATTTATAATGTACTCTCAAAATCAATCATTAAAAAAATGTTCGAAAAGCGCAACTTTGAAAGATTCGTAAGTGACCTTCAATTTCAC
This sequence comes from Copidosoma floridanum, assembly GCF_000648655.2. The sequence continues at coordinate 578,428 of NW_019379672.1, forward strand.
AGGCCCAGGAATCTCCTCCCATAATTTTAGACCACTTATGACAAAAGAACGCTCATACGTGACTGTGCGTGCGAAAGGTATAAAATAGCCAGACGTAACACGCCTAGCAGATCTCCTCAGGCCCTCGGTCTGCGGAAATAGGTCCACCAAGTATTTCGGCTTCCCTGAGGTAAGCAACCGATAAATCATACAATCCAGAAGGTATTTCCTCCGGGCCCCAACAGTCAGCCAACGGTCGAGCTGCCGGTAAAAAGGTCTCATTTCAGCGTCGCGGCCTACCCCAAAAATGAATCTTACAACTGTATTAAACAAACGGTGTATCTTGAGCTGGAGATACTGCGAAAGGTCCAAGTAGGCCAGAGACACGTAATCGAAGTGGGGGAGCACAAGTGCAGCCACAAGCATTTTCTTCATTGACCACGACAACGAACCCACCCTAAACCGGAGCCTATGCAATACACCGTGGACAGCCGAACAAACCCGAGAAACCTGGGCGTTCCAAGTAAGATCGTTGGTGATAATAAGACCTAAATTCTTAACCGACTTAACGAAGGGCACCACTGTATTATGAACAACTATTGGTGGTATGTCCGAATAATCTATCGTCCTCAGCAACTGAGGCGTTGCCAACAATTGTACTTTTATCTTAGAAAAATTAAACGACAGTCCATGATTATTGGTCCAACAATCGACAGCACTTATGTCAATATTAAACTTCCTAATAGTATCCGGTATATCTCCAGGCAGGCACTGGATGTACAACTGGAAGTCGTCTCCAAAGAGCATAGCTTTACTATATTTAAGACACTCTATGACAGAGTTAATGTAGACGAGAAACAGTACCGGGCCAGGCGACGATCCCTGAGGGATTCCTGAGGTAACGCTACGAGGCTCGGCCATACCTCCACTACCATTTATCAGCGATAGAGAGCGTCCTGATATAAAAGAGTGTACAAAACGAATTGAGTCAGTAGTAAAATTTAGCTGTTTGAGCCCTGACAAGAGTCTACGGTGATCCAAAGTATCGAAGGCCTTTCTAAAATCGAAGTAAACAGAGAAAGTTATCATTCCCCTATCCATACCCCATCGAATGTCGTCAGTCACCCGCAGCAGAGCTGTCTGGGTACTAAACCCTCGCCGAAAACCCGATTGAAAAGGTGATAGGAGCGAGGCGCCTTCCAAATAATCATAAATTTGCTCGGCAATCAAGTAGTCCAGCACCCTACCAAAATGAGGCAGATTGGCCACCGGGCGAGTTTCCGAGGGGCCAGAGGGGTTTTTAACCTTCGATAACGGCACGATACTTGAAACTTTCCACAGATTCGGGTATGTACAGGTGGCCAATGAGACATTAAATATATGTACAAAAAAGGCGATATGATGGAAAGTACATCCTTAAAATAACGCAACGACAGCCCATCATTATTCAGACTTTTTGCCCTCGAGAGATAATGCAACATCGCCTGTCGGACCTCAATCTCGGTAAACCGACGAAACGCGAAACCATCGCAAGAAGCATCACTGACCATACGATCGAGGTCCTCCATAGAGCATGGGTCATGAGCACATGCAATAGAGGAATAAAATCCCGTCAATAAATCAGGCGGAAAATTGCTTGCCTGCGAGGGGGGCCCACCAGCAACCAGACCATATCGGCGCAAAACATGCCACGATGATTGCGGGGAAACAGCCCTCGACAGCTCCTGGCGAAGAAAGGTCTCCCAAGCACGCCGTATTTCAGCCTTCACCAGCCTGCGAAGCACTCTATACCCCCGCAGCAAATCATCATCACCAGCTCGCCTCGCTCTCTTATACGTGCGATCGCGAGCCTTGCAACGATTCCTCAAATCGTTCGTGAACCAAGGCACCGGAGGCCTGCGGTAACGGCAGTCACGAAAAGGAGCCATAGAATCCAGGAGACCCACTGCAATCTCCCGAAAACCCGCGAGAGCACTGTTTAAGTCGCCATTGTATAATACGTCCGACGCCTGGTCCATAGCCGCAGAGAGCTGAGTCGAGAACCTCTCGGCCGAAAAATGTCGGAAATCGCGCAACCTTCTAACCACACTAATCTCGCGTACCACCTCGATCCTACAGTCCAAATAAATGAAATCATGTTCACATATAAACGGTGCCGATGACTGCCCAACTGATAATATTTTATCCTTGGAATCGACCACGATATGGTATATCCAAGTACTCACGGTCCCTCGATGATGCGTAGCCGCAAACTCTACCAAAACCAGTGAATGATCCGTAAGGAGCCCACGAAGATGAGCTGAATAAAAATCGGTACCTTACATATCGGTATTCAAATCGCCCGCAATGACCAAGTTCGAATAACACGTAGAACACCTACCGAGGGCTTCAAAAAATTTCGAGAGTACTTCGCCTTTAGGGCGCCTATATACCACAGCCAACAAGAGCTTTGGTGACATTAGTAAGGACAACTCAACAAACACATATTCATTTTCATTAACCGATGAGAGAGAGAGAGAGAGAGAGAGAGAGAGAGAGAGAGCGTGTATAGTAGTGTGAGAGATTGGGGACGGAATGTGAGTGCGGGCATAGTAGGGTGAGTCTAGGACGAGCAGGAGCCCCTCCTGGTCCAGGACGTGGTGGACGTGCGCTCACAACTCGCATATGCGAGGCGGAGTCGCTGCAGCGCAGTCCAGAAGACGAGGTGAAGCATTGTGTCGTGTATGGTGAGGAGAGGGAGACTGTGTATTAGTGTTAAGTGTTCAATAAAAGAAATAGTGAAAGGTATTTGTTGTATGTAAATTAATAGTTCTTTCCGTAGAACGGGAGAACTCCCGCGCCAATCCCCCTTTTTCAGGAGCAGAAACCCAAGAGGTGAGAGGGACGACGGTGACGAACGTGATCGAGATTTGCTAATGCTGCGTCGGCGCCTCGTTTTATTTCAGGTCAAGAAGCAGTGTTACAATTTACATAAATAATTTAGTGAATACATAACTAAAAATATTTCATGGAAAAGAAAATAACATTTATTTTATTTGTCAGATGCTTGAATAATTGTATAGACAATCTAAATAATTATTTATTCAGATTTCTCTTGATTTGTGGCATGCTTGTATTTTAAAGAGAAAGTGAATAAGCAATGAAAATAAGAAATTCTCATATTTCTTTTTTACTTGCTCATATTAATAATTAATAACAATCTTGCTAAGCCATTTACTTACTATTAATTTTGTAGGTATCAATAAGCAGCAAAAAACCATACACAGAATAATGAGACATTTCAAAAAATCGATAAATGCGAAATACCAAAACAAAGTCACGATACTAAAATTTCCTCTCATTTTTCAAATTATTCAACAAAGATAAGGTTTACTTGAGATGGATTTTATAAGAATTAACAGTTAAATATCGTACAAATACAACACTAGCGAGGTATTGTCATTCATCGTGACATTTCGTGTCTTTAACATTTAGCTTCTCAATTTTACCAAAAGTTCTGCTTTTTCCTTTTATTATCAGATCATCCAAAACAAACACCGGTACTTCAAATGTAATACAGAACACAAATGCCAGTATGATGCTCAACATAAGATTACTAAGAAAAGAATGCATCTGAAAAATTAATAAAAAAAGTTTTAATGATTAATTGAGCATATTGAAAAAAAAAATAGATAAAAATATACCCACCAATATCAAATCGCTGAAGTACCATGAATTTTTCGAAGTCATTGTACGAAATATAGGAAAAACGAGATGCACCAAATAAATGGAATAAGAAAGTCGACTCAGAGGCAGGAAGTACTTCCAAGATAGAAAATTTACTACTGGTCCTGTAAAAAACACGTGCAGTCAATTACGGTAATTGTCTTTATTTCGCGTAAATATACTTATTACGCGATAAAACGAGAATATTCAAATTGCATGTACCCAACGGTTGGTTGTTCATACCTGCAACGCCATTAACGCTCGACCAAATAATCCAGCAAATCATAAGCGACCAAACGGGTCTCGAGAAAGCTGAGCTGAACATTTCAAAAATTAACGTGTACTTATAGTTCACGTCTGATATAATCCTCAGTGCGATCGGATACGTTAGAAAGCCAACGATAGTCAGTATCCAGCCTCTGCGAGCAACGGACTAGAAGAAATTACACTTGAAATTTTTACATACATGGGCAACGATTGTTTTCAAACGTATGGTGTTTCGTTTAAATATTTGAGAAACCCGTTTAACAATCACCTTTGTCAGTTTAAAATTTTTGTTTTGCACCAAGTACCCAAAAAGAGCACCTATGAAAAATGGAGACGATCGGGTGTAAGTCATCAGGTAAACGTTATTGAATGACTCCAGTACGAATTTCACGCTGAAATGAGTAAATAAAGAAATATGATGAGTGAATAAAAAGTACCGTCAACCGTCTATCGCTAACGTACTTAACTTCGTGCGATATGAAAGTCGTGTAATATCCGTTGAGCCCAACGATACTCGCAGTGGCTATCATTGACGTCGCCACCAACATGGCAAAAATTTTTATCGCCGTTTCTTGTTTCTTTCGGAAGGTATAAGCAATCAGCAGCGATACAGTGTACAACTGCATGTCCGCGCTGCAGCTCCACAGTTCAAGCAAACACTAGATATCGGTACAAATTGGATCTAGTTTGTGTAAAATTGCAAACAAGCGTATACGTGATTGAAAGAAGAAAAGAAAAAATCTTACGTAATTGTCCACTTGAACGAGATTTTGCACGTGAAGCAGCAGCGACCACCACTTGGAGTGGCAACTCGTTAGAAATATCTCTTTGGTCCATTGCCACCGAGGCCCCGAGCCCAGTTTCGGCAGCACGACAATTGCGATGAAGACTATCGGTATTATTGGCACCGTCAATCTGAGCGCGCATCAATATTAATAAAGTCCAAATAAACTATGTAAGCTAATTGTTTTTTTTTTTTTTTTCTCATAAATCCTGATCACCTTATGAACCGATGCAGATAAAAGCGCATCACGTTGAAGTCGTCCCTCGCAACTTGCTTGTGGAACGAGCAGACCATGAAAAACCCACTGAGCGTGAAAAACGTGTCCACGGAGAAGCTGGTGAGCAACGGCACGACCGACCTCCACGAGGACAACCACTGTGGAAAATCCAAAAATAAAACTCACCATCATTGACGACTCCTCGATGATACATCCAATATACAAACGCACCTCGTAAATGTAAAAGACATTGGAGTTGACCACGAGGCCGAAGAAAATGTACTCGTGCAACAGGATGATCGACAACGAGCTGATGAACCTTATGCCATTGATGACGGGGACGTTGCTCGACTGGGGCCTGAGAGTGAGAACCGCCTGGGTACTCCTTACGAAGGAAAACCTCGCCAATTTTCCGGCCTCTCCCCGAGGCTTACCCGACGTGGACCATCTCTCCGTGAGATCGCATATCGTGCAGAGGATCAGAAAGCCAACGTAGACGCCTACAACAGACCTACGGGGGACTTTCACTCGCTCTCGCTCTCTCGGTCCATGCATATATATACGTAGACAGTGGCGAGGCAACGATCGTTTACCCAAGCGCTACACTGGAGTTGCAAATGTAGGTGTATGATAGCGCAACACTCACGTGAGGGCGAGGAGTTCCGCGTCCCAAAACGTCCACTCCTCGTTGGTACAAGAGGCAGAGACCGGTAAGGTCGTCGAATGGTCCCTCGATTTGCCGGTCGCGTTGGCGGTGGCCCTGACGAGGCGAGCGAGATCGTCGACGGTGCAGCTGCGCGGCAGACAAATCGACATGGTTGGGTTGTACGGTATGATGCTGCGCTCGCGGATCTCCCCGATCTCGTACATGCAGTGCTGGGCCCTGATCGTCAAGCCCGCCGATTCGCCCCTCACTCGCACGCACTCGTCGTAAGAGCCCAACTCCACGATGTTGCCCTCGAGGATGCCCGACGGCGTGGTCGACGACGCGTCCAGCACTTGTATGGTCGCAAAAATCATACCATCATCATTATTATTGTTATTGTTGTTGTTGTGGTTGTGCTCACTTTTCAAGGCCCATGGCTCTCTTCGGTCGATGGCCCGAGTGTAAGTGTCGAGAGCGCGGGCGCAGGAGCCGTTGGCACGCTGGTCGTCCTTGACACTGGCGAGCCGGTAATTGGCGAGCAAGGCCTCGGGCGCGAGGAGTCCGAACTTTTCCACGAGCCGATCCCGCTGTAGGAGACCGGCGGGAGCGTCGGCAGCGCCGGCCAAGATGATCCACGGCAGTACGAGCGAGAGCTGCAGGACCGTGACGTCGAGCCGGTGCATTTCAAGCGAGTCGCGCTCTCCAACTGCCCGCGAAACCATAGCCGCTTTGCGCGAGCTCTGTGTGCTTACGGTGTATCGCGGTGAATGTGCATAATGCGTCTATGGATAGCCGGTGCCTGCTTACCCGATGCCGCTTACGACTCGGATCTGTTGCCTTTTTTTTTTTTTTTTTCTTCTTTCCTTTTTGGTCCTCTTGGATGATAGGAGAGCCGTGCTCGCTTGTAATGGGGCTTTCACTCGCTCTACGCGCCGCGTGAAAATGAAACTTTGACGCTGGAATTGAGGTTTTGGTCGGTGCACCGATGTAGACGCTCGTTCGGTAGTAATTGGTGCGGTTTTGTCACTTTGATACGTTTTTTTCTTTTTTTCCTAGGTTTACCTTTTTCCAAAAAAGGTAAATGGCTATCGTTCAATCAATGATCCATGGGCAAAAGGTGCAACTGTAAAAAAACGTCCGTCCCGGTCCTCTGACTGTCGTTTCGATATTTTGTTGGCACTAGCGAATTTTTTAAAGATTTTTTCAATTCAACGCTGCTGAACTTTGCAAAAAATTGACTAGTAAAATTTACATCCGTCGAAATGTTACACTTTTTTTACTGTACTTCGGTAAAATATTGAGCTTATCAAAATGGACATAAATTGGCTTTAGAGCCGATGGTTCTACATCTCAGAAACTCGTATAACAAATGGTAAATAAAGGGACGATTCTTTATGGATTTGTCTTTTATATTAACAGTCGAAGTGGTGATCCAAACTTGTGTAAATTATCATAAACTCATTTTAGCACGTCAGAAAAAAAAAGTTGAAAGAACATTTTACTGAAGAAATGAAAAAATTTGTATGCGGACAATTTATACGTAAAATCCAAAATGCGCGTACTCTTCCGTTCTCTGATTTCTCGCGCCAACCATAAGGTGTGCTTACGGCTTGATCGTCACGTATATGAAAATAATCCGTGATAGTTACGGTAGTCGGCGATTTAGATATTTCTTCAAATTGCCGGTTCTGTAATAGCCTTGTGTAAGCTTCCGTGAAAGTGTTTCCACCGAGGCTGCGGGCTTACATCACGGCAAGAAACGCGAACACAAGCGTATTATGCAGGACGGACCGGCTACTCCGGTGCATCGCGAGGATTTGAGACTCGGTGCGGCTGCATTTCGTACCTCAGCAGTGTTTTGTGCTTTTCGACTGCGAAGAACATGCTTGCGTTGCACAAGAGGCCACTCTGTTTTTAACTCTAATTTTCTTGCTTTTTTTTTAGTACTTTGTTTGTTTTACAATTTCATGACAACCCCCTCTAGAAAAGTTTCATCCCAAAATCTCAAAAAATCGCTAAGCGCTCTTGGTTTATATGGGCATTAGCATTTTTTTGTTTCATTCAACCCTTACGAATAATACTAAAAAGAAAAAAAAAAATTTTTTAAATAATAATTATATTTTCTTCAACACTTTTAAGGTGATGAGAGCATTGACCAAACACACACAACGTTTCAAAATAAACAATTGTAGGTCCAATAAATTCACGCAGATAAGCACACATTTTTTTTTTCTGTAAAAAATTGTAGAATAGTTTATTTTGCAATTTTTTATTTCTTTGATCTTTGAATTCCAAATTAAAATTAGGTAACAGTAATAAACTTTGAAGTTGACGTTTATGAATTAAAAAAAGTACTATATCTAAAAATACTTAAAGCCGCAGAGAATGCGGATGTCGATTCGCATACCGCGTGAAAAACTTGATAAGTTACAATGGTCCGATCTCTCGTATAGTATATAGAATATACAGATACATTCAATGTATTGGAATTTCACAAAAAGGCATGGCCTAGTCTAATTTTACGCATCACCACATGACGCATATTAAATATTTTAAATATTCAATGGTCGACTGATAAAAATTACCCAAGACGATCAAAAATAAAACTAACAGGGGCAATCAATTTTAAAAGCTATTGAAATCGTATTTCATCATTATTAAATTGAGAAAAGCCCAAATAATACAAATGACGTAAACGTATTCAAGATGATGTGCGTATGAAAGTGAGTTTTATAGTTGAAAGTTAACATGGTGTAGATAGATGGATAGTTTTTTTTGTACCTTAATTAAAAAATTACAAGTTCATCAATAAAGAAAATACATGCATAGGGTATTATATACACAAAAGTGAATACATATTTTATTCATTGTTACTTCAACTCAGTCATAGTATAATCATTGGACATTGGTTCGCTGAGGCGAGGTGAATCGTCTTCCTTTGAAGGTAAACATTTTCTTCGTAAAAGTAAGTCATCCATGGAAAACACTGGCATTTCAACTGCGATGGTGTAAAAGAATGAAAACACGATGCTCAATACAAGGTTTCCGATGTACGAGTGAGTCTGTAATAAAAAATAATGTACGTCGCGAGGAACACGATGTAAAAAGTAAAGATAATATACTTACAGTCAACCAGTCATTGATGTAAAGTGGATTTCTCGAGGTCATCATTCGCATGAATGGGAAAATTATGTGCAAGAGAAACATGGAGTAAGATAATTTACTGAGTGGCAGAAAATATTTCCACGAAAACAATTTTTGTAAAGGTCCTGCAATCAAAAATATTTTTCACAATCTAACGTTACGAAAAATATCATATCAAAATTACAACAAAAATATTGCTGCAATTTTTTTCATTGCGTTTCCCATGGTTGTACGGTTTTCATACCTGCAGAGCCGTTAATACTAGAAAAAATTATCCAACAGACGACAAACGACCAACAAAATCGAGCAGAAGACGATCCAAGCATTTCCAATAGTAGAATATATTTGTAGTTCGCATCCAATACGAATTTGGTCCCAAAGAAAATTGTTATCACGATACCAGTTGCAACAAGCCATCCTAAGCTACGAGAAACCTAAAAAGTATTTATACATATTTAAAATGATTTATATTTATGAAAGACAATATTCAAAATGAATCCAATCACCTTCGATAATTTACAGTTGGTTTCGATGATGAACCCGAGTACAACACCAAGGAAATAAGGGGCGGCTCGAGTGTGGGTGACCAAGTAAATATTGTTAAATACCTCTAGAATTCTATTAAAGCTACAAAAAAATTACAAACATTAATTAGGTTACTCATTCGGGAATATTTGGTACTTTATGTTTACGTACTTTGCTTCGTGGGTGATTATTGTCGAAGAGTATCGATTTATGGCAACAATGTACGCGGTTATTGAAATCGATATTACAATCAATGAAACGAAAATCGTTAGACCAATTTTCCGTCTTTTGTACGTCACGCACAAAATTACTATTGATAATATAAATAGCTGCATATCCACGTTATTACTCCACAGTTGGAGTAAGCACTGAAACGATAGCTGATAAACATCACAAGTCGTCACGATGGAAAAAAATAATTATTACAGTGAGAAAGTGCTAACGTAATTGTCTATGTCCACGTAATTCTGCACGTACAAAAAAATTTGCCACCACTTTGTTCGGCACGATGTTATAAATATATCCTCCACGGCGTGCCAGCGTGGCCCAGAACCATACTTTGGTATGATAAACATGACAAATAGTAGAATCGGTATGATTGGCCCGGTCATTCTATGGACAAAAAAATTACACGAGTAAAATTGCGCACGAATGTAATTGACAAGGTTCATTTACGTTGTATTTTTTTTTTTTTTTGTTACCTTATAAATCGATGCAAAATACTTTTGATGGCACTGAAGTTATTTTTTTTAATTTGACTATGAAAACCATAGGTCATGAGGAACCCGCTTAGAGTGAAAAACGTATCCACGGAGAACGTCATTACAACAAATAACACAGCTGTCCAGGACGACATCCACTACGTAATAGTGAACAAAACTATTAAATTGAAAATGATGAAACTTTTTTTTTTTTTTTTTTTTTTTTTTTAATGGCTTTGAAGCTACCTCAAACAAATGAAAAAAATTCGAGTTCACCGCCAAAATTTGAAAAAAATACTCGTGAACCATGACAATCGACATTGTGCTAATGAAACGCAAGCCATTGATGACGGGCAAATTGTTCTTTTGTGATTCCGTGGTTAAGACGCTCTCCGCATTTTTCAACAACGAAAAACGCACCAGCGTTTTTTCATCCTCGGACTTGCAATCCTTGTCGGCCAACCACCTGCCCATTGCGTCGTAAACTGTACACAAAAGCAAGAAACCGCAGTACGCGCCACAAATGAAACTAGATAACAAAAATTGTTACAACTCGGAGTGAATATTAAAAAAAAAAAAAAAAAAAAAAAAAGAAGAAAAACAAAACAGCAAACAACTCACACCACGAGAGTCGTTTCGCCATCCCAAAATTCTCCCCTCTCCGAAACACACTTAGCTCTGGTGGGCAAAAACACCGAATCGCCAGCCGCTCCAACAGTAGACACAATCAAAGAAAGCAAGTCCCTCTCCGTGCAGCTGTTTGGCAGGCAAATCGACATCGTGGGGTCGTAAGGCAACGCCCGATAGCTCCTCGTCAAATTAAACTCGTACATGCAATGCCGGCCGCGGATGTCCACACCGGCTGATCGGCCCCTCGCTCCAACGCACTCGTCGAAAGACCCCAAGTTCATGATGTTGCCCGTCATGATGCCCGATGGAAGTTTGGACGAGGCGTCTTGCACTGTAAACATTTTTTTTTTTTTTTTTTTTTTTTTTATCTTCACCATTGAACAAACACCTACTTGTTTTACACTGAAATCCTTTCCAATCCAAGATAAACCTACTTTTGAGAGCCCATGGCTCACGCTGCCCTATCCCTCGGACGTAATGAGCTAGTGCACTGGCACAAGGTGCGCTTACAGTCTCATTTTTACGCTCATTGAAATTGCCGATGATAGCTTCAGGAGTCAACGATCTGAATGTTTCCTCGAACCGCTTGTTCTGCAGCAGCCTCGTGTAAGCCTCGAGGTAAGTTTCCGCTGAAGTAACACTGAGATAACTCGAAAAATAAAATAACAGCCGAAACGCGAAGGAAAGTTTGGACTCGCTGCACCGGTGCATCGTGGGCGGACTGAGCTTTTGCGCCGCCTTTGGCCATCCTTTATATATATTCTTGTAGTCGTGCGTTTGTACTATGTCATCTCTTTTTTGATGGTCTCGCCCGTGAAGGCCGGTCGGTTTTATAATTACACGCACTCGTATTTTTTTTTTTTTTTAATTTATTCAATAACATTTAAAACTCAACATTCATTCGTTTTTTTTACTCCATTTCAAGGGAAGATGAAAAACGACAGTGTTAGCCGTAAAAATAATGCTCGAGGTGCTTGGATTATTGATGGGACAAATTTACTTTTCCTCAAATTATGCCGTAGTTTATCTCGTGACATTGTTCGGTGGCTCTCTGAATCAATACTTTATATTTTCACTAGAGCAAAAAATGTCCAACTACAGATAAACCATCGACTTTTTGCGGTGTTTGTTAATTTTGAATTACTTTAAACTATTTAAGAGGATGGTCCAAATGTTGTCCCCTAAGCACATTTATGTAACTTTTTTTTTTGGGGAAAAGTTTTATATTCCACACACCTAAAAGTGTACATTCCATAGCACCATTGTGGATGCAAAAGTTGTTGACCTTGAAAAATGCGTGATAAAGACTCTATACGTTAACCAAACGATTAAAATACATAGGACAATGCACTTTTTTTAGGTAAGATTAATTATAAGACAAATTGATGGTCAGGGTTGCTGTAAAGTAAAAAGGTTTAAAAAATACATTTTTTTTTTTCTTCTTTAACAAAAATATAATTATACTTTGATGAATTAGGTCAATAGAAATCCTCGTACAACTCCAACATTGTTTTTAAGAGATGCAAAGATAAAACATTAGCTGTGTGAAACTACCCGTTGGTGAAGGAAACATTGTAGCGTCAATATTAAATAAAAAAGTAACACTAGAAGACCTCTTTGACAGTAAATTATTTCAGTTTTATCAAATATTCATAAATTCAATTACAATATTTTAATGGTAACTAGGAGTAAATTTTTGTTATGTACATAGGCGGTAAACTGATTAAATGGCTTTCTATTCATCACATTTAAAGTTAAAAAACTTATATACCAACAAGACTCGTATGACTCAAAAGGAAGATATTTTATCTCACATTTTACTCAGTGAATTAACTTTTTTGACTCATTTTACTTGCTTGATTCAAAACATTCTTCAACAGCTTGTTTAACAGCTCCAACGTTCGCTGGACGTGAAAAAAAACAACGATTTTATACAAAAAAGTAATTTAGATTACGAGAATATTTTGGAACAGCTATTACATAGTAGGCAAAATTCTTGATAAAAAAAATATTCGGCAAGAGCTATCAATAAAAACTTTTTTTATAAGTGTTGGCAGTAAAATATGCAACGATAAGAATCACTACGAAGTTTTATCCTATGCGGACTTTATTAAAAAAATCACTGATCTGTCAGTTATAAGCGACAAAGGATACTCGACATTAGCATCATATAAAATGTGTACAGGCGTAAATTTTAATAAACTGTACTTATTGGCATGTCTGGCTTGGAAAATGAGTTGGGACGTTTTTTTTTATGTCATAATGAATGTAACATTTAACATTCAAAATCGTCTGTTTATGAGCAATTGATGTCGACTCGTAAAATTTGTATAACTTTATCTATCGCTCAAGAGATAGGTACGTTGTGATAACCGTAAAAGCTCTTATAATTAAAAGTAATGATAAGACAGAATTCTACCATGTGAACTGGAGATTTCTTTGTTTTACATAAAACGATAAAATGCACATTTTCTCCAATTTTACCAGTTTATAGATAAATGAGAGGTTTTTCTGTAAATTTTTTTATTTGAAAAATAATTACAGAATACTTGATTAAATTAATCAATTTTATATGAATTGTTTTTTTTAAAATAATTTTTATTGCTTTTTAATACCTATACTTTTATATTTTCACTTCTTGAGTTTGTAATAAATACAATGAGGTTGAAAAATTTGTTTTTCTCTTTCCATCAAAGTATTACCAATAAACACGTCAAATAATAGAGAAAAGTAAATGCTAGTTGAAAAATAGAATATCCAAATAAATTTGGAATAAACAACTAAAAGGGAATAATTATATAGTAATATATAAACGAAAACTACATCGCGTCACATCAAAAGAATCAATCTTTTATAATCGATCTGAAACTGTAAAGTTAATCGACAATGCTTTTCCAGTCATCCACAAAATTTTTCATCATAAGCCATTTTTTTATTCTCTCCCTGCGTTATCTGGCAACACAATTTTTATATTTACACTTGAAGATGATTGTTTAAAGAAAAAAAAAACAGTTCTCGAAACACGTGCAGAAAATGAGCGAACGGTCGAGCTATTATCAAATGCCTCCACTTTTTTTTTAACTCAACTGTATACACCCTCGTGGGAGAAGATGAAAAAATCGAACGTAAGAGAGTCACGGAGACTCCAAAGAATGTGCCATCTCTGTTATTTCTTTCAGTTTTTCTTTTTCGATAAAAAAAATTGTAATAAAAGTTGATTGGCCATAGCCGAGGAAATGTAAAGGAAAGGAAAACATGTTATACATGTAGGGAAAATCGAGTTGGCCTTTACATCTATTTTATATTTTTCTTCCAAGACTCCAATTACACACTCATTTGAGCGTCACGGCTGATGACGCTGTGGCAAACGAGCAAAATGCAGTCCGCCACTTTGCGCCGAGATATTCACATCACGCCAACTGCATGTATGAATGTTTGTACGAAATACGGTCGGTTTGTGAGTTGTTGCACATCACCAAAATAAGTGTCCGCGATTGCAGGTGGTTTTTGCTTTTCCGGTACGTTAGGAATTTTTTTATTTTAAAATATAGGTTGAATACTTTTTTTTCTGGACTCCCAGTGAAGCTAAAAACATGTTTTGCTTGTGAGTGCGTGGTGGGGTTACCATAAAAACATTAAAAATTTGTTTTTCATTTGATAAAAATCGAACGAAATGCATGATATCAGTGAATATCAATTTTATTTTCTTACGACACAATTGCGTCGATCTCGAAAACTCCTGGAAAGTTGATACTGGAGAAAAAAGTGTGTCTACTCTTGCTTTGTAAAACGTTTATCCAACCGATTTTTAATAATTTTAGCATCAATCTTACTTAAAAAAAAAACTTACTACAGTGGCAATTATAAAAGATAATGAGTCAAAACGCTATTTCAGTCGTTATCTCTTTTACTAAACTACTGACCAACATTCCTAGGGACAACAATAATTTTTAGAATATTTCCTGCCCCAATGAGTATAAGGCTTATAAATTATTGAGTATAAAAAATAAAAAAAATGTCTTTCAAATAAAGTCCCAACTACGAAATCTTTCTCGGAAGCACGATGATTAAGCTTTCCCCGCAGTACTGCAACAATCCACGCACCTTCGAAATATTGTGACTAAACATATTAAGTATAAAATTATTTGTAAGTACAAATACAAAAAATGCATGAGTTCAAGATTCGGTCTCCAGTGATCAGCCAATGCATTCTCACGGCCCGGAATCATGCGAGGCGCGATCGCAATCCGATTTATTTATTCGCGCGAACAAACGTAACCCGTACATATAATATACAATATTATCGTTGCGTATACTTATTAGTTTCTCGTACACGCGCGCTATCTGCTATCGCTCTCGATGCTCCTCCGAGACGCTGTAGATGTTTACCTATATGTTTACGGAGCCTTTTTTTTCCTCCGTACATCGCAATGTATTTGACTGATGAATCCCTTTTTTTACCTTTGAAGGGGAGATACGATGAACGATCGGTAGAATATGATCCGTCGTGATTACTCAATCTATTTATGTTTCTGTTTTTTTTTTTTTTTTTTTTTTTTTTTTTTTTTTTTTTTTTTTTTTTTTTTTNCTTTAATGGCAGTTATCGACGAAAACACAATAGCAGCGCAAGCCTTCGTGTTTTTCGTTGCCGGCTACGAGACGAGCAAGAATACGATAGCCTTCTGTCTGTACGAGTTGGCGGTGGACCCGAAAATCCAGGAACGGACCAGACGAGACGTGCTCGAAGCTCTGGACAAGCGCGACGGCTCATTGACTTACGAGGCCGTGCAGGACATGAAATACTTGGATATGGTTATTCTAGGTGAGGATGTGTTTTTTTTTCTTTTTTCTTTTTTCTTTTTTGTACGATCGGCACTATTGGATACCGATTTATATACATTTTCAACCGCTGGAGTTTAATTGATGTTTCACACGCGTATGTGTGCCAAAGTGTTGATTTATTGAATCAACAAACCGAACGAAAATAATTATAACCGTTTAAAAGTGTCGAGATTAATGATGAGCAAATAAAAGAGTATCGATGAGCTACATGGATTGCTTTTCATCAAAGACAATAAAAGACAGCTAGAGAGCATTCATGCTGTTGACTCATGTGACGTCGTGAAAAAAAATGAACCCAAAAAAAAAAGTCTACTAAGCATAAGTGGAAAATCGAGTTATTTTAGCACCAACTATAAAATTCCTCAAATAATAAAAACCTCTGCGTTACCCATTCATACGCCCACTTCATTGGTTGTATTTACAGTTGTCAGGTCGTCATGAATAATCAGCGTGTCAAAAGTTACCTGCAGGTTTTTTATAAAAATTTGTTAGACAAACATACAACATCTTACTTCATTGTATAAACTAACTTTACACACCCATCGATAACTAGCCAGCAGACCCAAAAAAGCCGAGCTCCTTGCTCGCATCTTTGTTCACGTTAAATAAATCTAAGCGACAGATTCATCGCAGCCATAGTTCCTGACAAAGTACAATTATTATTTTAAACGCCACATACTTACACAAATATTAATTTACTTGAGTATATTTTGTTATTCTCACCCATGATTTACTAAAAGTACAACCCTTTGACATAATAAATCAGGTTTTTTGCCGAAAGACCTTTTCCTGCTATAAGCTTCTTTCAACTTATACTTATCTTGTTTTAAATACTCAAAAATCATCCCCTAATTAAATTTAGAGAGCGACGCTTGACCCCTGAAGTCTTACTCTCTATTTTTAATTTGAAAACAAATGTGCATTCTTCGTTACAATTCGAACCATAATTTTTACCGTTAAAAACAACAATTATTTGCCTTTTTCACCCGCTTGCATCCGATTTATTGTGCAGAATGGTAATTTTTTCTAGATTCTCCCTACTATTATCATTATTTTTTTCTGTCCGTCTACACGATCCCTATGTATGCTCCTAATCACTCAATTTTAGCATCTGTTTTTTGTTCAGAATGACCTATAGATGAAACCAAAATAAAAAAAGATGTATACACCCATCCACCTTCATTGACCAAGTATTGTTTAATGCTCAAATAAATGATCAATGAAACAATCGGTAGGTATGTAATACCTACGTGCAATACATAATTATGTAAACACATCACGCGCACCCGACGCTCCGGAAGTGACAAAAGAAAGAGAGAAAAGTCTGGAGCGCACGATTGGTGCTTCGTATGCGAAAAGTACACCAATACATGGCACACTGTACAGCCGCGACTCTCCTACGACGAGCGGCTACTCTTCATCTAGCTTCCTTCGTGAGTGTTTTTGCCATTATTTTCTCTTTCACCCGTTTTAACGAGTAATCGGTAGTGCTTCCTTTGCCGATTTCATTCACAATCGGCGTAACCTCGTGTTTATCTTGTTGGGTAGAGAAAAAAAAAAAAAAAAAAAAAAAAAAAAAAAAAAAAAAACCATTCAGAATCCCATCAGCAAGACATGCTGCTCGAGCTGACGCCCCTGCTGCTGGTGGCGGTTCTTTTGTACGCGCTTCACGCCTACCTGACCTCGACCTTCGACTACTGGCTGGTGCGGGGCGTGCCATACCGCAAGCCGACACCCCTGCTCGGCAACTTTGCCGATCTGCTGCTCTTCCGCAAATGCCAGGCCGAGGGGCTCAGCGACATGTACAACTGGTTCGGCAACGAGCGGTACTTTGGCGTGTTCAGGGTGCGCTCGCCCATCCTCATTGTCAGGGACCCCGACCTCGTCAAGTCCATCTGCGTCAAGGACTTTTCGGTCTTTCGCAACCGCGGCATACCCGTCAACGGTGCCCAAGACCCGCTCTCCGCCCACCTCTTCAACCTCGAAGGTATATACATATATAACCCCCCGGTATATATACTTTATCTTCCGGCAAAACCAAACAGTGACTCTCTAAATTTTTAATTTTTAATAATTCACTGCTTGCCCAACTGAACGAGGTTCTTCACTGGCGAAATGGTGAAAAATCAAGATCGTTATTAATTCTTATTGTGTATATCACAATGTGAAGACAACCCATACATATATTATATTTCAAGTGGTATACCAGTAGTACAAGTTGAGCAACCAATTGAAATATAGTGAAACCGACAGTTCCACTATATTTAAGCAGCTGGTATTCACTGTGCACCATAATTTGAAAAATTAAAATATAGAAAGATGGGGAAAAAAAAAATTGTAGGAAAGCACTGGAAGAGCTTGCGAGCCAAGCTCACGCCGGCCTTCTCCTCGGGCAAGCTGAGGAGCATGTTCTACCTGCTGGCCGAGTGCTCGGACGGTCTGGGGCGGCTGGTGGAGCGCAGACTCGAGCCATCCAGGGGCGGCGCGGTCGTGGAGGCGGGAGAGTTGGCCGCGAACTTCACGATAGACGTGATCGGCAGCTGCGCCTTTGGCCTGCGGATAAACGCCCTGGGGGACGAGGACTCGGGGTTTCGAAGGGCCGCGCTCAGGTTGTCGAGGCCCGGCTACGTGGCTACGCTCTGGCGCATGCTCAGGACCGCCTTGCCGAGGTTGTACAAGGTCTTGGGTGTTCAGGTATATACAGAGATAATATTGTGGGTGGGCGGTGGTGGAAGGGTCGTAGGTATGTAGAGGTGGGATCGTTGCTTGCAGGTGATTGATCCCGAGGTGACGGAGTTTTTCAAGAGGCTCGTGTCGCAGATGGTGGAGGAGCGCGAGAGCAGCGCGGCCCCGAGGCGGCACGATTTCATGGATCTGCTGATCGAGCTGAAGAACAGGGGCACGCTCGACCATAGCAATGGGCTACTTCGGGAACCTCGGGACGACGAGGGTTCTGGTGCTGCTGGAGATATTGGTACACCTATACTATATATGCCTTGTTTTTTTTGTTTTTTTTTTTCATGAAATTCATGGCTAGGCTTCTTGGACAATCCCCGCTAAACAATCGCTTTTGACCTCATGTCGTACGGATGAGACATTGATGACGAATTTACATCGAAATGATTTACTAGCGGTTTTATCGATTCTCCATCCATACGATGATGGTTCTAAAATTGAAATTTTTTGGAAAGTCAAAAGATCATGTGTATTGTTTCCTACTTTTTTTCCCCATTATTGTTAACTGACGAGCTTTTGTACAAATGATGAAAAAAAACACTCACACATCATACTCTTGTTTTTTCATACTTTAATGGCAGTTATCGACGAAAACACAATAGCAGCGCAAGCCTTCGTGTTTTTCGTTGCCGGCTACGAGACGAGCAAGAATACGATAGCCTTCTGTCTGTACGAGTTGGCGGTGGACCCGAAAATCCAGGAACGGACCAGACGAGACGTGCTCGAAGCTCTGGACAAGCGCGACGGCTCATTGACTTACGAGGCCGTGCAGGACATGAAATACTTGGATATGGTTATTCTAGGTGAGGATGTGTTTTTTTTTCTTTTTTCTTTTTTCTTTTTTGTACGATCGGCACTATTGGATACCGATTTATATACATTTTCAACCGCTGGAGTTTAATTGATGTTTCACACGCGTATGTGTGCCAAAGTGTTGATTTATTGAATCAACAAACCGAACGAAAATAATTATAACCGTTTAAAAGTGTCGAGATTAATGATGAGCAAATAAAAGAGTATCGATGAGCTACATGGATTGCTTTTCATCAAAGACAATAAAAGACAGCTAGAGAGCATTCATGCTGTTGACTCATGTGACGTCGTGAAAAAAAATGAACCCAAAAAAAAAAGTCTACTAAGCATAAGTGGAAAATCGAGTTATTTTAGCACCAACTATAAAATTCCTCAAATAATAAAAACCTCTGCGTTACCCATTCATACGCCCACTTCATTGGTTGTATTTACAGTTGTCAGGTCGTCATGAATAATCAGCGTGTCAAAAGTTACCTGCAGGTTTTTTATAAAAATTTGTTAGACAAACATACAACATCTTACTTCATTGTATAAACTAACTTTACACACCCATCGATAAGTGTATTATTTAACAAAAATTATGTAAAAATTATTGTAAAAAGAGAAAAAACTTGTTTCTTTTGGGTTGCGTGAAAATGTAGAGTACTACTTATATCAATTCAGAGAACCTTCATAAAAAAAAATAAAAAAGCACAAAGTGTATAAAATAATATTAACTGCAATTCCTAAAAAAAAAAAAAAACGTCATTTAAACATTCAGCACTGTGGTTTGTGCAATTGATGATACAAAAAATTGTGAAAACACAAATATTCTCTGAGCACCAAACGTAATTTTTATACCTTCTATCCGCCAACCATTGGAAAAAAAAAAAAAAAAAAAAAAAAAAAAAAAACGTATTGCAGAGACACTGCGCAAGTATCCACCGGGACCTTTGCTCTCTCGACGCTGCGAGCGCCCTTACAAGCTCCCCGGTAGCGAAGTCGAGCTGCCGAAGGACATGCGAGTCGTCATACCGATCTACGCGATCCACCACGATCCCAAGCACTACCCCGACCCCGCCACCTTCCGACCCGAGCGCTTCGACGAGCGACACCGACTGGAAAGGCACCCGTACACCTATCTACCCTTCGGGGAGGGACCTAGAGGCTGCATCGGTGAGTGACATTTTTTTTTTTTTTTTATCCACCTTTTTCCCATGTACTCTTAAATCGTACGTTCCTTTCCCTCCCAGGGGTGAGATTCGCACTGCTACAAACGAAGGTCGGCGTGATAACTTTCCTGAGAAAGTACCGAGTCGAGGTTTGCGGAAAAACCACCGTCCCGATAAAGTTCAGCAAACGAAGCTTGGTCACGGCCAGCGAAAACGGCGTGTGGCTGAAGATTTCGAGACTGCCGGGTTGACCGATTTTTTTTATTTCGTTTGTGATTGTTCCGTGACCGAACAACTGATGGACCAATGACAGGTTTTCCTACTTTAAAATCATTATTGCTGTTGCGAAGATTTTACACCGAATATTTTATAGTTTGTATTTATGTTGTAAAAAGATGGAACTTTTCAAGTATAAGTATCGTAATAATAAACACACGTTTCATCCTGGAAAAAGCGCAAGTGATTTATTTAATTCATACTCCCGTTGTAACGAAAGATCATCATGTATTATATATTATACATATCACTTACGGTATTTACAATTCCAAACTTAGGCTAACATTTTATATTTAAAATTGTAACGTTTGAATGTATGTATCAAAGTGCCACTGTAACGTATGTGTACCTAACGTAGTCGCTACTCGTCTACTTGGAAATCAAAATATAAACACTATACTCTCTAGATCATCGTTTAAAGTCGGTTGTTCGAAAAGGTCGCCAGTTTACGTCGGTTGGCCGAAGAAAACATACTGAAGGTAAAGTCGACATTTTTCGATACCTATAGGTACTATACATTTGAATATTTGATCCAAAGTGTAACCTATACAATTGAACACCTAAAAAGTATATATATATATATAATAGCTTCTTCGAGTGACGATTTGTTAATTTTTTCCTTTACTAAGTATTGCGAGCGAAACTCAAGTACTGTGCCATCGTTAGTGGAAGAAAAATACGGGAACATGGACGAAGAGAAGAAAAGGGCGAAGAGCAAGAAGAGTGTTTCGTATTCGAAATCACCGGTAACATCATCCCCAAAGTTCGAAGACACGAGTAAGATGATGTTTTTTGTAAATCCGAGGGTGCAGTACTGAAAGAACGTTGCGAGATGTCCGTTGCGCGGACAAGTCCTCAGCGGCAGCAGCACGTGTTGTACAAAAAACGGGGGTACCTATGTATACATAATGTACGCACAACGGGTCTCGCAACCTTTTTGCCAGTGATATTGTTAATTAACGTAGTTTTGCAATTACCGGGAGTTCCGATGTATATTCACAGGTAAAGGAAAGAAGGGCTACATCGGAAGGAACTCCTCTCCATCCGAGGACAAAGAAAACGGTAGCTTGATTTGTTTTTTTTTTTTGTTTCCCTCCTTATTGTTCTTAAAATCGGTGTAAATGTTACGGGTGTTAAATTTTCAGGGGCACTTTCTCTCGTCGCCCAGAGGATAAAACAGCTCTACCAGAGCTCGGCTTACTCAGCGCCCCGTACTGACGGTAAATCATCAGTTTCGAAAAACCCTCTTGGGTGAAAATAACCACCAAGGATTTGATTTTCTCGTAAATATATACCTGATCGATGCTCGGTTTATTGCATTTTGCAGAGGAAAAATCAACGTCCGATGTCAAGAAGAAGATAAAAAAGTTCGTGAGGATGTCGGCGGGGTCGTCGCCCCCGGGGGGGAAGGAGAACGGCGGTGCCAAGAGAAAAAAGTACCCTACCACTCCGATGGCTAAAAGTAACGCTATTTTTTTTTTTTTTTTAACTACGAAGATTTACAACCATGGTTTTTTCTTTTGTTTCACCAAAGGAAATCTCTTTCAAGAAGATAAGGAATGGAAAAAACAGTCCACCGAAAGAGGTGAGGTTTTTTCATACCCGCGCACGATGAACCATCGGAGAGAAACACGTGTCCGTGTTTAATCGTTACAAATATTACGATGAGACCTTTTGCCACCGTCGACTCCTTTTCGAGACGATAAACTGTAATTTTATTTTAGTCAGTTACATACGGGGAGCCGCGTTTACATTGTAATCCTAATACGATGTTGTACACCATCATACAGCATGATATGAGTACGCATTTTCTTCTTGAGAGAAAGGGACGAGCAAAGAATGGGGGAGGGGGGTTATTACCTGATTGATCTGAACGCAGCTCCATGGCTCAGTCCTCCTCTCTCGTGTACCACACATGTTGTATTAGAAAATCATAACGTAATTGTCACAGTCGCCCAATACGAGTGACCCACGGACGCATGGGTTTTTTTATTGCGACTTTAACTCAGTTATTGAAATAAGCGTCTCAATCCCAACAACCCAATTCATTTTTGTAGTTTGAATCTCCCAGAGTATAAGAGAGTGTTATACGTACGTTGGGCATGTCGATTGAACACGCCTGTCTACAGACTGCGTATTTTCCTAGTTCTGTTACTTGTTTTAAGGTAAACTTTTTCGAGACTGGTTTAAAAAATACCGAGAGATAAATCCAACGCGCCCATGACTTGATTGTGTGGCTACTTTTTTTTTCTTTTTTTTTTTTTTTTTTTTTTTTTTAATGGCTTAATGCGAGCCAAAACTTTTATCCTTGGATATCCTTGAAAAAGATGGTCCATCAACATNTTTTTGTTTATACTTCTCAGCTTTTTTTTCTTGTGTAAACTGCCAAATTTTTTCCTTTTTTCATTTCATGCACTCTTCGTCGTCAACTAAGCAGAGAGAGCCGAACTTTCGCCACCCAAGGCACTATTTTTTGGTACGAACTTTATTCAATTCCGTACTCCTTGTACGAATTTTTTTTTAAGCAAAGTCACATTGAAAAAATATTTTTCTACCTTTATGACGCTCATGGCATGATGACAATCAGATTTTTTTTTTTTTTTTTTTTTTTTAATTAAAATGGCACCAGTTGTCTCGTTAATCGTGACGAGGTTTATACTTTTACCAGCAAAGAACTTCGTTCGAAATGTAAGTTATGCATATTTTTGTTGTAAAAGTGGAAAATTTTTTACTGTGACGGAATATCGTAAAGGACAATTGTTACTAATGTAAATGAAATTTTACTTTGGTGTTAGAAAATGGTACAGATGAGGATGATGATGATAATACGGATCCATTAGCCATGAAGCCACTGTATTTCGGTACGTAGTTCATAAAAATCATCGCTTAAAAAATTTATTCTTACTTTCCAATGTTCGATACAGTAGCCCCATGGTCTACGGAGAAAGAAAAATTCTTGTTTTAATTACTCATACACGTTCTTTTAAAAGTTTGCGTAAATCATCCTTTATCCAACAAATATGTACAAACATATGATTAAATTACTTTTTTGCTTTGATTCTATGGATACACCTTCAACTGTTAGACGAAAGGAGAACATCGTTCGAGACAACGTCACCTACTCCCTTTGGTATGAAGTACACTTATTTTTACTCTGTTTTCTATGCATAATCATACATTTCCGTTCGATTTCCTTTCTTACTAACATATGTGGTATAGATATGTCGTATAGCCATGAAAATACCTACCCTGAATTTTTGTTAAAAAGTTTCTCATTTGTCGTTCAAAAACTCCCCGCCACTCTTTTCTCCGAGAAAAGAAAATCCCCTGCGCACGACACCACCAGAAGCGGACTTTCTCGCGCACACGAACGCATAAACGATCGTCTGCTCGCACTTGGTCGTCTGCTTCGCAAACACATCAAAGACATCATCATCATAAACTTTCTTGTTCCTCCTGATATGCATTTTATCGTTACAAGATCAACTTCAAATTTTTTTATCCCTCCCAAGTTGCTTTAATACTGTTTATCTGTCGTTACCCATGATAAGAAGCTCCTCCTCGTAGTCGGTGGTCGAAGGACCGATTGAAAGTCAAACGTAAAAAATGTCGAACGCGTGCAGTGATTGTTCGTCGTCGTTGTCGTGAACAGGGAAGAAAAAAGCATGTTGCGGGTTTATTAGTTCGCGAAAGGCCGGAATCATGTGACGATTGCCCTATACTTACTTCTTACACCACCCATTTCCCGGTAGACATCTCGATCATGGATGCGTGACTTTCATTTTTTCTGGCAGCGATAACGGGCTGATTGACAGGTAACTACAGCACTCTCGTTTCGTTCCTATATTTTTGTTTTCCTTCGCTATAAGATAGTTGCCCGTTTGCATTCGGAGAGTGATCACTGAAGGTTTTTACGTAACTTTTGAACGTGCACTCGTTGTTGCATGCGACCGAGCGTTTTTTGCATCACGCCACACGTTGCGTTACCTAAATTATCGATACAGTTTTTGTATATTTTTCCAGCCTATCGAGATATGTTGTCTCTCAAGGAGTACATCGCCACCCAACAGCATCCCTTGATTATGGCTTTTGGCAATCCTCTGCTGGATACAATTGTTATTAACGATAATAACAGACTGAAGCCTCTGATGGACAGATTGAGACTAGAAGTTGATGGAATAGTCGAACTGGATAGGAAACAAATGCAAGATATTTTCAAGAGTTTGCCCGAAGAGTTAGCATTACTTATTTGTATAGCTGTTTGTAGGATGAACAAATTTTTTTTTTTTTAAACATCCCATTTTATAGCTTACCAAGGACTACAGCGGCTGGAGGATCGTCTCTGAACTCTATGAGATTTTTACAAAAGCTAATTGGTTCGGGTGACCAGAGGGTATGCACTTATTTTGGTGCCATAGGCAACGACGAGCACGGAAAGTTACTAAAAGAATTGTTGGAAGCCGCGAAAATCGATGCCCGGTATGTGATTGTTTTTGAGAACCTGATTTTTAAAAACTAACATACTTATACCATCACATTTATTCCAATAGACTCGGCGTCGTGAGTAATTATCCCACAGGTATGACATTAGCCATAGTTACCAACGAAAATCGGAGTCTTGTGGCACACATTGGAGCTGCAGGCAAATACAACAAGTTAAAATACGTTGAAGATACGTTACCGCTCGATAGAATTAAAATCTTGTACATCGAGGCATACTTTCTGATTAATAACTTCTGTGTTGCCATTGAAATAGCCAAGATGGCAGAGTCCAAGAAATTCCTTATAGCGTTTAATCTGAATGCAGAATATGTTTTAGAGGTACGCTACGATAAACAGAGAGTAAGAAAAAAAAATCGCAATAGTATCTATTTTTTTAGATGCTAATTAATAATCGTATTATTGATACAGAAACATGAGAGAGAAATATTGGACTTCATTGCGTACTCCAACATCGTATTTGGTAACGTAGGTGAATACCAGGCCTTGGCTGCCAGGTATCCAATCGAATACGATCGACCTACCGACATTCCGTTTCACTTAAATACTATGGCAGCAGTTGGACGTGATTGGGAGCATAAATGTGGTAGAAGTTGGTTGAGTAGGAGCTCTTGTTTCGTATTATCTCAAGGCGGTAACGGCCCAGCTATTTGCGTTTATGGAGAAAACAACTTTGTTGAATATAAAATACCAACTAATATTACGGTCAAGGACACGACGGGTGCCGGAGATGCATTGGTTGCTGGGTTTCTTGCGGGTGTTTTGGCAGGCCAAGAGCCGCAAACCTGCCTTAATTGGGGATGTAAAGTTGCAGAAGAAGTTATTCAAAAACTTGGTGCTACTCTTCCAGATGACTTGCCTGATGATTTTTTACCATTGACGCCTCAAAAATGAAACCCAGAGGCGTAGATTCTGTTTCTTATTGTTAACTTATACATTTTTGTTGAGCAAACAGGATTTTGCCGTTGAATTTGTCGAATTTTACGCTTGTACCTGTACGTTTCTTATGAAGCATCAATTCCATCTTAGACAATCGTGGATTAATAACCTTGTAATAACATTTTAATGCACCAAATATTTGAAAATTATGGATACACATGGATAGATTTTTCAAAAATAGATTACTAAATAGTACTATCTTTGATGAGGTATAATATGCGACAAAATATTTTCTGGGGGTTGCCTGCAATGTTAACTTAATTTTTTCAATCAGATTTTTACTGGAAAAAATACAAAATCAATGATACCTATAAATATAGAGATCTGTCATAGTACAAATTACAAACAAGATAAATATATTTTTGTGTTAATGTATTAAAAATATGATATATTAGGCTTAACTTTAAACATTATCTTTAAATGTCTACAGAACTCTTAACAGTACAAACCGAATGCTAAATAAATAACTCAATGTATTTTTCTGCTAATCTACATAGAAAGATGGTTTTGCCGCGTATAATCTTAAACTAAAGGCCAACGATATCTATATTATTCAATAATAATTCGTGCCGATATATTTTAATAATGATTGTTAACTTATAAACGTCTAGTCATACCATGCAGAGAACTAAGCAAACTTTACGTGCAGCCATAATGTAAAAAAAATGTTTGTAAAATAGTATTGATAGATGATTCGTAATATTCGTTGAATATTGTTAACTTATTGTTATTTTCAGCATAATATTGTAGCATAGGGAAAACTGCTTCGATGTTGTCTAATCGATTTGTTATAGAAGGAAATAAAGTCGTTTGAGTACGATTGCCTTAAGAAAATTACCTGAAACATTGTATATACAATGAAAGATTTATTTATTTTGTATGTTATTGTAGTGTGAACTCGTTTGAATGTACTTTTTGCAACTAATTGTAATTGCCGAATTGAATCAATTTTATTTGTAAGAATTATACTGTTTTCTAAATCAGATAAAAGTATTTGTGTTTTATTAAACTATTGGATTTTTATTCAATTTTTTGCGTTTTAATTGGTAAAAAACACAAAAGTTTGGGACAGCAATGATAATAATTAACACGAAAACAACATGATGAGCTATGAATAATAACTCAATCGAACAACACCCTTGATTTAAAGCACGACAAAATGCCGGGTTCACAAGCACTTCTCTGGGTCGATTATTCATCAAACGATCTCGATGATTCATGAAATTGAGAAAGCCCGCACTCTTTATTATGGTCTTGGCTATAGGAGGCCAGACTAAATACATATACAGTATGATAATTGTGCCAAGACGGGAGAAAGTGTTTTATTTATATAAATCTGTCTATATCTCTCAATTTCAGGTAATAATAATGCATTGTCGTAAGTAGATACACTTTTTGACCTGTGGAGTTGTTTCTAACTTCAAGTAGCGGTGTGGTGGTGTGCCCCCATGTAAGAAGATACGATAAAGATCAAAGCTTGTCAGAAATCATATGCAAAAAATATGTCTCTTAATGTAAATAAACACTCGTTTTCGAAATCCATAACAATAAAACGATTTTTGCAAGAAGTCATATTATAACAATTGTAATTCACTCTGTGCACAAACGGCAAAAATTTAAACTTCGACACATCAACACCCAATTCGCATTTAGTCAACATACACTAGCGTGAACCTATATGGATCAGATTGGATCATTTCTATAAATCTATGGGTATAATAATATGTCACACGTACATACACACACTGCCACTGAGAAATTATTAATGAACCTGGGTGTAGAGTTCAATAAGTTAATAATTACATATTCTTATTAACAATAAAAGCGCCACTTATTACAAAAAAAAAGAAATAAATTGTAAATCATTAAAATGGTGCTGGTAGAGTAAAAAAAATAATTAATAATTGAAATAACTCTCGGTTAGCTTATTAATAAAAATCATTCACAAACATAATTTTCTATTCCCAGTCCCTTGAGCTCCTAACCCTTTACCTTAAGTACTTAAACCCCATAACCCTCTACTCTCAAGCCCTCAAACCAATAAATGACCCGAGGTGTAGGGTTCATTTAGTTAATAATTTCATTTTTTTATTAACAGTAAAAGTTCTACTTTACAAGTTTTTTTGTGATAAGTAATAAAAGAAAAAAAAAATAACTAATAGTAATATTTTATTAAGTCCAGAATTGAGACTATAATAAAGTTTAATAAGTATTATTATTAGTCATTATTTTTTTTTCTTCCGTCATGAATGTCATTATAGAAACATGGGAAAAAGTAGTAACTAGAAACAACTTTTATGATTAATGATCACTATTTAATACTTGACTTTTAAGATTTTGAAAAAACTAATAGCTATTAATAATTGTTAATAATAGATTATATTTATTGTTTTATATTTTATATCAGATAGAAAAAAAAAATAAAAAATAATAATCTTTATGGGCACGGTTGTACCGTTCGATCTCACGAGCAAAAAAAAATAATAACTAATAAGTATTTAAAAGTTTTAGTAACAACTTATGACAGACAATTGTGAATAAGTCTTATTACTTGTCTCAAATCTAGACATTAGAAACTGTTATTATTTTTTTATATTTCCTACTAATTTTAAAGACAATTATTACCAACTTATCAAACAAAATTATTTCCGCTTGGGTATTAAAAAAAAAAAAAATCATTTGTAAATCATTTGAACGGTATTTGCATTCAATAAAATTGTTAATAACTTAAATGACTTGGATAGCTTATAAATGAAAATTATTAACAAATATAACTTTCTACTCCCAATCCCTTGAGCCCCTAACCCTTTACCCCAAGTGCTTTAACTCCATATCCCTGTACTCTTAAACCTAAGTGTCTGTTTATTTCTTTATAATTGTTTTCGCGTTAAAAACGTGCTAGTAATATTTATGAAATATCGAATAATAAGTACACGTGACGGTTAAAAGCCTTATGTATGTACTTAATTATTAAAATATAATTATTACGTGATGACGTTACACGTGT
This sequence comes from Copidosoma floridanum, assembly GCF_000648655.2. The sequence goes on from NW_019379672.1 coordinate 607,290, forward strand.
TTTTATGTCAAGACGAAAAACTAAATAATGGATATCCATTTACATTGATGTGAAAATTACATTGTCGAATAAGTTAAACGTTTTAAAAAGAAAAAAAAAAAAAGTGACAGTAACCATATAAATTGATATCAGTATACGACACGTGTTAATATTTCATAATGTTATGGTTTAATTAAGAATAATCGAAGTTGTAAATTTTGTGCTGCATATAATGTTAAAAATTTTTTTTTTTAATAACATTGTTCTATCACATTTATTTCGGAAAATTACTATATTCATGTTATAACTTTGTGTACGTGTAAAAAAATGTTTAAAAAAAATGAAATTTCAAGACTTTATTAAAAATCTCATCTGATTAAAATTAAAGGCATATTAAATAATTACGATTTTATATTTAGTAGTCGTTTTTTTTGGTTTGAATACAAAAAAAAATATGGAGGGCACAAAAGGATTTTTTAAAAGAAAAAAAAATTTATGAAAGGCTGTTTAAACGAATTATATTTAAGAAAAAATAATTTTATAACAAATGGACAGATTACAATATGTAAGTTGATCAATGTTGGAAAATTATATTAAGTTAAAGCAGCGGACGTATGTTTTTCTTGATTTCTCAGAATTTTCACTCTTTATGAGAAGAAATGAAAAAAAAAAAAGAGGAATTCGGTTTGGAAAAACGCAAATAATAAAGGAGGACACTGCAGTTTTTAACAGAAATGTGAAAATAAAAACAAAAAATATGTGAACACCAGCCAAGTCACCCACGTCCTACTTACCTCACTTACCTGTAGGTACGTATCGGTGAGCTACTACAACGTAGCAAACTATTCAAACCGAGTCCGCCCACGTGAGTGACTGTAGACTTACGTCATGAGCCAGTGTGCACACATCTCTGAACGACTGTTGACAATTTGGTCTATATATACTAACCAGACACTTTTTTCGCCACATGCGGGAGCGGATCATGCCGCCACGCGGTCGGAGATTCAGTCAACATTTACAATGCTGCAGTGTCCAACTCCATCCGTTGTTGATAACCAAGTCAGCGTGGCCTTTAAATACTGTAAGAAGCAAAGATACAAAAAACTTTTAGAAGCTTACACTTTGCCGTTTTGCAAGAATGCAATAGTTACTAAGCAAAAATCGAGTATTTTGATCAATTTTTGCAATTTTTTTTTGATTTGAAGGGTCCTAAACAAGTGGCCAAATCAGGCTTCTCAAATAAAACGTCCCTAACTTGAAAACAAATTTTTTTTTTTTTCAGTTCTAAATTGTCAGATGAGGTGTTCATCAACTCAAAGTTTCAGATATATGTATATAGTAAAAAAAAAATTAAAAANAAGGTGCTCAATACCTCAAACTTTTAGATAGTACATCGAAAAAAATTAAAAAATCAACGTCTAGGCTCCAGAAGCCGCAAAAAATGAAATTTTTTAATGCTCCGCGTTGCGGTCATGATATTTTGGCCTGTTTTTTCAACCTTACGGCTATGCAAAAAATTTTTCGACATGATGTCATAAATACATTTAGGAAAATTTGGTTTAAACCGTTTAAAAAAAGTTGTGACTCAAAATAATTCGATCCTTCGTTTTTAAACGGCTTTATGGAGTTTATGGAATATTGCATTTTTTGTGAAATAACCCATATATATCATCACAAGCGCGAGCCGAAATATATATATTATACTTAATAACTTAACCTGAGACCTCAGGTTTTCGGATAGATAACCCTAACCCGATGACCGTAACAACGCGTTAACAACATTTAATCAAGTCTGTGCTCTCGCAAGTACTTAAAGGTATCGTCTCGTCAGCTAGCTAGTGTACGTACAACTTCGAGGTTGCGACGATTTTGCATTTTCTCTCATCGCAACGAAGGTACGAAGATCCAAAATAACGACAATCTACAACCGCCGAGCCGGTCTGCTGCTGCTACTATACCAAGAAGTCGGCGTCGACGTCATCGTCGTAGTCGATTAGTTAAAAACAGCAGCGGTATCATCGGCGTCCTGGCTTGCTCGTGCTCTCCTCGACTGGTAGCGGTAGATCGCTCATCCGCAAGAGTAAAAATATGAGGACTCCTAGCCATTCGAGCAGGAAAAAAAGCAAGAACCGCAGCAGGTTATCCAAACAACAACAGCAACAGCATCAACAGCAGCAGAAAATTGAGACCAAAGAAGCAAGTCCCGGTGCTGCTAAAGCTGGCGCCGCTGGCGTCGACGCTTTACCCGTCCAAGAATCTAATAAATATGCTGTGGTAAGTTGAAGAGAAGTACTTAGTGCTATCAGCTATGTTCTTTATATGGTTTGTAGGGGCTTAAAATCGTTGGAGGTGAGTGTCAACAAAGTGCAAGCGCAATTTGGTATAGAGTTGATGTTTTGGTTCAAGTGCTGGTGTTACTTTTGATCTCAAAAATTGCTAATGTGTTTCTTTAAGGTGTAAAACAGAAACGATGGTTGGTTGAATTTAAAGCTTTTTTTTCATATCTTAGGTGATACCTTGGAAGGAGGATGTAACTAAACCAGTTAAACTGCAGTTCACTGAAAGTATTTCAATACTTCCACAGGATGGTTGCGTGGAGGAAGAGAAAAGTTCTCCCCACAAGAATACTATCACGATCAGCGATAGAGAAAAAGAAGATAAGGCTATCTTGAGTTCCCTACCAGTTGCTGTGGCCAAAGAAATTGATGGCTATGAAAAACAAATCGGGGAAGCCGAAGCCCTTCCCAACTCATATGTCAGGTTTATGGAGCGCAGTGGAGAAGAACTAGACGGTACAAATGGCAGTTTTTAAACAAAATACAATTATTTACAGACGTGTAATCACTTGAAAAAATTAACACTGTGTCTTATTAATAACGAAATGTTTTAATGCAGGAGAAGTTGAGTATGATTTAGATGAAGAGGACTCGGCATGGTTGGCCATAGTTAATGAAAGACGAGCAGCCTCTGGATTACCAAATCTTGAGCCAGACGTTTTTGAGCTGTTGATGGATCGATTAGAAAAAGAATCCTACTTCCAACAACAGAGCAACGGTGGTAGTAGCATAGCTACTCTTGGCACAGCTGCTGACGAAGATGCTGTATGCTGTATCTGTATGGACGGAGAATGTCAAAACAGCAATGCCATTCTCTTTTGCGACATGTGTAATCTAGCTGTGCATCAAGACTGTTACGGAGTTCCTTACATTCCAGAAGGCCAATGGCTTTGTAGACGATGCCTCCAGAGTCCTTCAAGGGCCGTCGATTGTGCTCTCTGTCCTAACCGAGGTAATTGCGTCATTTGCGCCATTACTGCTTGCTAGTTTACTCATCAATTTCCAGAACGACTCTACTTGATTTATTTTCCATAGGTGGGGCGTTCAAGCAGACAGATCAATCGGGTACATGGGCGCACGTAGTTTGTGCTCTTTGGATACCCGAGGTTAGATTCGCCAATACAGTGTTTCTAGAACCAATTGACAGTATTGAAAGTATTCCAGCAGCTCGCTGGCGCCTCGTCTGTTGCGTCTGTAAACGGCGGAATGTCGGTGCCTGCATTCAGTGCCACAAGAGCAATTGTTACGCCGCTTTTCACGTTACCTGTGCCCAACAGGCGGGACTCTGCATGCGCATGCGAACCGTCCAACCTACCAACGGCGAGCCCATGTTGGTTCAAAAGACTGCCTACTGCGAGACACATTCACCACCAGATTATCAACCCAATACGAATCCGACTGACGCTAGGAGGCGGGCTATCGCAAACAAGAAAAGCTCCAGTGCACCAGTTATCTCTATACCAACCATTCCACCCGAGCGTATTCGTGAAATAGCTAGGTAAGTTTGGCCAGACTTGAATGACGAGTGAAATGTGGTTTTTGTGACTCTCAATCTTAAAGCAAAAATTCCTTTTTTGAACATTCCTGCAGCCTAGCTGAAGGATTACCAAAAAAGAATCAGCTTATGCAGCGATTAATCGCCTATTGGACGTTAAAACGCCAATACCGCAATGGTGTGCCATTATTGCGCCGACTTCAAAGTTCGCATCCACATCCACGGGCACCACCGTCGTTAAATGATTCTTCGTCGCCGACGCCAGATTCAGAGTTGCGCGAAGAACTTGGTAACCAGTTGAAATATTGGCAATGCCTTAGACAGGATCTCGAGCGCGCAAGACTACTGTGCGAGTTGGTGAGGAAACGTGAGAAACTAAAGAAGGAACTGTTTAAAGTGTAAATTTCAATTTATACGACATTATTCATGAGCCTGGATGCATGTATACATTAATCAGTTGACACTTTATTTACACACAGGAAAGAAAAGTGCATGTGGTTTGAACTTAGACCATTAGATAGCTTATTGAAAATAGTGATCGAATTATTGAAATTGCGAGATCCAAACGACATATTTGGTCAACCAGTCAACATCGAGGAAGTTCCCGATTATTTGGACATTGTCACTCATCCCATGGATCTCTCAACCATAGAGGTCTTTGTTTATTATCATTAGTGCCTTGTTAAATATTAAAACACGTCTTCAATGTATAAATTTCTTTTTCATTTTCCGTAGGCTAAAATCGATAGTCAAGAATACGACTCGATATCTGCTTTCGAAAGTGATTTCAATTTAATGGTAAGCAATTGTCTTGCTTACAATCGCAAGGATACCATGTTTTATCGCGCGGGTGTCAAAATGCGAGAGCAGGGCAGTATTATTATTGAACAGGCTAAAAAGAACTATCCTGAGTTTAACGGTTCCAATGCAGTTGAAAAGCACGTCATAGATGAGGCTGAGCAACCACAGCAGCAAAACGTTACGAGTACGAAACGGAAACGTGAACGTAGCTCACGTGTCCGCAATGACTCCGAAACAGTCAGGTAAGCATGAGTATGTACTACTTGATACGATTACAAAAATAATCGATATTTATAAAGAATACATTTCCCGTAAAAAGTGGCGACAAAGAGACATTGTCATCGAGTGCTCTCAGCATAAGCCCTGGAAACACAAGCAATGCAAACACAAGCGGTACCGGTAGCGCTCTAGGTGCAGTCAGTGGTGGAGTCAATCGTCGGACAGCCGTGCTCTTCACTCGGAAGGCCAAAGCTCGTCAAAGTCGTGGTCCTTTGCACCGTGCAAGCCCGGAAAATGAGCAGAAGAAACAGAGCGATAGTTTCCGGGTTTACCGGAGCGGAGGAACGGACAGTGACGTGGGTGAGCGGGACAGCCAGTCGTCGAGTTGCAGCAGTTGTTCGACTAGCCGGTCCACGAGTCTGGAGCGTGAAGACGACGAGATGGAAGAAGACGAGGTGCCACGCGTTGTCACGGTCGTGCCCAACAAGACTAAGCACACAACGCCAAAACTCGTCAGTAATGCGACTACCGTCAATAAGATGGAGATTGACAGTAACGGCTCGTTGACGCCTCTACAGCTTGTTTGGGCCAAGTGTCGAGGTTACCCTTGGTATCCAGCTCTGATAATCGATCCCAACACTCCTAAGGGCACAGTGCACAGGGGTGTGCCAATACCTTCGCCCCCAGAAGATGTACTTGCACTGAAGAATAATCACAAAGAACTCGTTCATCTTGTTTTGTTTTTCGACACCAAAAGGACATGGTACGTAGACACGAGTGAGTTGTACATCAAATTTTTGTTTTTCCTTCAATATATCGACATATTTTCTTCATCACAGGCAATGGCTACCTGGTGAAAAATTAGAGCCTTTGGGGGTGTCGCAAGAATTGGATGACGGTAAATTGATCGAATCGCGAAAACCTACTGATAGAAAAGCAGTGAAGAAGGCTTATCAGGATGCGTTACTTTACCAAAAACAAACAACCGGTTCATCGACGCTCAATTCATCAGCTAGCGATTAGTGTGTTTTTTAATGTCAATTAGATAGCTCTTGTATAAAGTTTGTTTAATCCGTTCAAAGGATGACCATAATCGTTGCTTTTTTCGTAAGAAAGCTCATTATGTTTAATAGACGTTTCACGCGTTTGATATGTATGAAATAAATATGTTTTTACACTATAACTGTAAATTGATAATTTTTCATTTGAACTTTCCATTTTTAGATACAAATATGGGCGCACTGTCTACTTTTTCACAACTTGCGGCTGGAAATCAGGCTGCGCAGCTTGCGTTAATTTTTCGGCGTACATGTCAAGTCTCTGAGTCATCTGTAAGAACAAAAGTGAACTTTGACGAATGTTTTTTACGTTCCTCGACGCTGTAAAGTACTAACCCTGAATCCCCAGGAGTCTTTTGTCTGTCTGCAAAGATTAAGATCCAACTCGGCCACGAGTAAACCGTCCATGTGACGATTGAGGCCTCGCGTTCTCGCACCATCTGGAGCAGCCACATAAGAGCTGCCGTAAAACTGTCCAAACTCCTTGTGCGCTGGATTGCCATCCCCGGATGTAAAAGCATTGGGGAAAATCTCCGTCCCAACTCGATTGATCGCACAAGTGTAGTAGCTGTTGGCAATTGCCGCGTTGCGCGCTTCTATCGGCCACAGTGGTTCCGACAATTTGCCTACCGTAGCCGACGGGTTGAACACGATCTGCCGATTTTACCGTAAAATAAAAACTTTGGTTTCCTCATTCAAACTCGAATACGCAGAGTGTTTACTACAATAAATAAAACAACGCACTTCGGCTCCGTTGATACCGAACATGAGCCAATTCAACGGGTGATGACGCCCGTAGCAAATATTAATACCGATCTTCCCGTACGGAGTGTCGAAGACCGGATGGCCGGTATTTCCTTCCATGTAATAGGTTGACTCGTTGAAGTCACCTACCCGGGGTATGTGATTTTTACGGTGCTTGCCGATCACTCGACCGTCGCTACCGATCACCACAACCGTGTTCCATACTGTCTCGCCGTGGATCCCGTCGCGCTCGAGGATCGGCGATATTATGACCATACCGTGCTTGAGGGCAAGTGACGACAGCAACTCGGTCGTCGGGCCCGTTACTGCCTCCTCCGCGAACTCGTTCCAGGGGTACTTTTCACGAGTACAGAAGGCAAAGGGCATCGCTATGATTGAGAAAAATCCGCATTACCGATCATTATTTCGTCATCTTTGAAATGAAAGGGATGGAAAAAAAAAATCTCACTCCAAGCTTCCTGAAGACAAACGATGTTGACGTCACACTTGGCTGCGTGATCGATGTATTTGGTGATCTTTTTGTATATGGCATCGCGCTGCTCCTTGATCGGCGCATCTGTTGGCAGGACGATTGAGTTTTGGATCAGACCGACTCGAACGATTCGCGGGGGGCGAAGTTGCTCCGCTCGAGAACCGCCTACTTTCCAGCCTGCAACTTCACAACTTGTGCCATCGCCGTCCAACGTTGGTATATCGAGTTTCCTAAAGCAATAAACAAAAAATGTAGTCCCACATTACAATTAAACGCCAGAAATGATACACTTACTCCAATTCACGACCGTAGAGGAGCCTGTTGACGAAAGACCTATGCTCCGGAGCGAGGTCCTTATCCAGCACCTCTTCCAGCGACAACTTGTCCAACTCCAGGCTCATTTTCGGCTCTGTATCTTCAACCAGATCGTCACAATCAATACATCTGTAGGTACATGTGTTATTAAATATTCGTTCGACTCGGGTTCTTGCCAGCTTCTGCGCTTGTTTTGCTAAATCATCGAATCCGATATCATGATTCTCGCGAGTGCAATTACTTTTGTAAATGTTACGTGCGCTCTCGCCGCGATAAGATTAGAGATGCAAGTGAGTGGTTTTTTTTTTTTTTTTTTTTTGCCACTCGATTAATATACTGCCGCGTGAGTTTGAGTGGATAAATTTACGTCTCAATATTGATTCATTTGATAACTTTGTAGTAAGTTGGTAAAAAATATGTATAGCATCGACGTGTGAACACTTTTAATTACTGGATTTATTAAACAATGATATATTTTTTTTTTTCTAAATACGAATGCAATCAATATTAAATAAGTAAATCTAAAACTTTGCACTTACCGGCTAATCCACACACGTTGAATGTTCTCAAAAACGTATCATCAACTCTTACCTTAAAAATTTATATTTATATTTGTAATGATTCGGGGCTCGTTATTGGAGTAATAAAATTGTGACCGGAAATCTTGTGGCGTCTCGTCGCTTGGCTCAACTTAAAATGACGACGCTAAAGTCCAAACGCCAAAGACATCGAGTATATACATGCGTGTACGTTATGTACGTATACGTATGTTGCGTGTGTATATATGCAACGACATCAGCTGCTGAGCTGCTTCGGCAAAATGTGCGTTCGTGCGCGTAAAAGCGTTTGAGACGAGACGGAGAGGGGGACTAAAGGAAAGTAGCTGATTAAATTCTTTTTTTTTTTTTTTTTTACTTTTTTCATTTTATCCTTACCAATATTTTTTTTACCCGTGTGTGGTTACTCGATTGGATTAACTTTAATAATCGTTTTTGTGTATATTTTTCATTTACCTGGTGTTTTGTATAGTTGATGATTATTCTAGTGTACCGGATAATAGATGATTACAGTACAACATGTTGTTTTTTTCTAACGAAAAAATTCAAACAACGTTTTACGAGTTGTACAGGGAAGGAAGGAAGCGTGAGAAAAGGTGCAAAGTACATTTACTCGTTTTAACGTGCAACAATGGCTTTTATTTATGATGCTTTCGTATAAAATCTCCATGAGTCTGCAACTTGTTTTGTGTGAAATGAAAAACAGATATCAAAAACTCGTAAGAAAAAAAAATAAATAAAAACAGTACATAAGTATTACTCTTGTAACAAGTAACGAGAAAATTGGATGAAAAAAAGGAATCAACGACAATCATTGTCGAGCAACGATGTTTTTGTACCCGCCTCGCGGAGATTTATTTTCTACCCACGATCTGCGGCTCGTAGTTGGGCTGGGCAGCCTTGCTCAATTCCCGAGCGTAAAGGTCCAACCGGCGGGTCATCTGCAACGACGAAAAACCGTTTGACATATATATACATTTTCCACTTGCGCGAAGTCGAAGAGACAAAAGTCGCGGCTTACCGGGAAGTTCCTCGAATCGCGCATCTGCCTGCACAGGTTGAGGTCGATCTCGGCGAGGAGGACGCCGTCGCCGGTGCGACTCAAGCTGGGGGTGCGCGAACCGTCGGGAGCCGTGATGTACGAGGACCCGAAGAACTCGCCCAGCTCCTTGTGGGCTGGCTTGCCGTCGCCGGAGGTAAACGCGTTGGGGTAGACCTCGGTGCCGACGCGGTTGATGGCGCAGGTGAAGTAGCAGTTTGTTATGGCTGCACAGCGGGCCTCGATGTGCCACAGAGGCTCGAACTGCTCCGCGATTATCGCCGAGGGATTGAACACGATCTGGAAAGGAAAAAGTACTGCGTTTTTTCAGAATTTTCTTTTTTTTTTTGTTTTTTTGTTTTTCTTCGCTCACCTCGGCTCCGTTGAGGGCGTACATGAGCCAGTTCAACGGGTGGTGGCGGCCGTAGCACGTGACGACGCCGATCCTGCCAAAGTGCGTCTGGAAGACCGGATGGCCGAGGTTGCCCTCCATGTAGTACGTAGACTCGTTGAAGTCGCCGTTCCTGGGGATGTGGTTTTTCCTTTGCTTGCCGAGGACGCGGCCGTCCGTGTCGATGACGACCGACGTGTTCCAGATGATGTCGCAGTTGAGCTCCTCTCGCTCCAAAATCGCCGAGATTATGACGATGCCGTGCTTCTGGGCCAGCTTGGACATTAGGGTCGTCGTGGGCCCTGAAACTGCATCCTCTGCAAACTCGCACCAGGGGTACTTTTCGCGGGTGCAGAAAGCCATTGGCATCGCTGGAATATTTTTTGTTGTTGTTGCTTTGATTAAACTACATATATTATATACGCTTTTTTTCAGAAGTACATTTTTTTGGGACAGCTGAAAAATTCATCCCGATGGTGGATAACACCTGTATTACTTTGTGAGTGGGCACGAGATATTATACGTAGTGCTGAGTGTAAAATTAAAATTGTTTTCTCTGCTTGTATATGTGCAAAGAGAAATTTTTCTCCACTTGCGTTTTCTCGAGACGAAGAGGTTTCTTCATCGCAAAAAATTCAAAGCATTTGCCGATCTCCGTCGCATGCACTGTGAGTACATATATCTTTTTTAAACCGACTAATTGTCATAAATTATATTCATTCTAATTCTTTTTAAGGTTGAACAATGAACGCGAAAAGTTGCAAACAGTACATATTGTAGCATCGAAGAATAATATATATGCGTACCAGTACTGCAAATTATGTCTTTACGTAATCGTAGTTTTTTTTTCTCCAAAACCATCACGCCTATCTTGGATTATTAAAAAAAATCCACCACTATGGCGTGCGAAGAATCGTTAATGGACGTTTATTGCGTAAGCGTGCGATGCTGGAATATTCTAGATGGCAACGGCGCCTGCATTCCATCGAACGGTATGATTTATTCATTATGCTCCCTCGATCATGTATTATTCAAGTATACATACATGTAATATCATAATGATCCGAGCCACTCCTATGGCCATTTAACTCGTGTGCATCTACGCTTTTTGCAATTCATACGACGCAAATTAAGTCTCCAAGATGACAGGTTTTCTACGCAACTGTTCAAAGCCAATTGAAACTCTCCTCACATAATTCGCAAAGGACCGAGGGTTGCACTTTTTTTTCTTCGACTCGCGTACCTTTTTAAATTAATTTCATTTGTAGTGATGAATTAGAGGATTTGCCAGATTTAGATAAAACTGCACGATAAGAACACGCTCAAGCGGAGGAAAATAAATCACACGATCCACGATTGGATCGGGGCCAAGTATGAAGGGTCACAACTAAAACTATTTCACTAGTTGATGAAAATGTAAGATCAATCGGTATCATGATCAATTAAAAAAAACAGTTGAAACGAACGGTAAAAACGGAATGGTTAAGTCAATAAATAACGAACAATAGCCAAAGGGGGTGGGGCAGGAAGGAAACTCACTCCAAAGTTCCTGCATGCAGACGACATTGGCACCGCACGAGGCCGCGTGTTCGATGTACTTGCAGATCTTCTTGTGTATGGCGTCGCGCTGCTCTCGAATCGGCTCCGTCGTCGGCAGGACGATGGAGTTCTGGATCACGGCGACCCGCACGATCCTCGGAGGCCTCAACTGCTCCTCGATAGCACCACCGATCTTGAAACCCTTAAGCTCGCACTGGACCCCATCCTCGAAAGCCGGCAGCTCGATCGGCCTGTCGCGTAAAAGAGCGCACGTCGGGGTGACCAAGTGGGTTATCGGTATACAAAAGGGGGAGTCGATAATTATCGAGAAAAAAATCGGGGCTTACTGAACGTGCTCGCCGTAGATGACCCTCTTGAGGAACTTTTGCTGGTCCTCGGGCACGTTGTCATCGATGACCTGTTCGACGGTACGGTGTCTGTCCATTTTATCTGAGGAAATATTGTACCTGCAGCAGACACGACCGGTGATTGCAAGAAACGAAACAACGTATCCGCGGATGGCTGGAAATCGTTACGAGGCGATCGGGTACTCGAGCTGGATTGCGAGCTGCGGCCCTCGGCACGCGGGCTATATATAGGCAAATAATCTTGTACCGGGGACTCGTTTCGCGTAGCAAGTCTCGTTGTAAATCGTTTTGCATGTGTGCGTATATACGTGGGAAAGTGTTGATACATATACATATACCTTAAGTATATAAATTTACGTTTAGCTCGGAGAGGGTTTTTGTGTGTACATGTGGTTTCGTTTGGTATATTTCTCAATCAGAACCGTATTATACAGTGTATTTCATCGTTGGCGGACCACTTGTTCGTTACTTTCGTGTTGTTATCTCCAAGTTTATTTTGCTTATCAAAAGCGGTGGGTCAAAGGCTTTGGTCATTGTTACCATTATTATTGGCTCATCGGTACATCGTGACCACCGTTTGTTGTTCACTTTTCACTCGATATATAATGTGTATGCATTTTTCGAGTACGTACCCCATCTACATACGGATATTTCATGATTGTACGCCACGAGTTTGTTTATTCCACAAACGCGACGGCTTATACGTCGATAATCGTGTGTTTTATGAGGACGATAACGTTTTTTTTCTTTCTTTTACTTTTTTTTTTTTTTTTTTTTTTTTTCTTTTGGTGCAAAGTACAACGAGAATGAATCAACACTTTGCTCCAAGATGAAAAATAATCTCAAAGCTCTGCCCAACTCCCAATTTTCCAACGTATTAAGCAACACGATGAAATAAATGGTACAAAAGTACTGATTTGATTGTAATACACAATCAGGGCGTACACTTTTATTAATGACAATATACGTTGTGTTGCATATTTACGGAATTTTGATAAAACAATATAGTTAGCATCGTTCCTTTGTGGGTAGCTTTAATATGCATTGTCACGAGTTTCGTACAGTATAAATCAAAACCGAGGCTACTTTTTGAACCCATAGAACTAACATATACGGATGAAAAATATTTATTATTATAGTATGTGTGATTATGTTCATCAATGATGTGACATGATTGTAGGAAAAAAGTAAACATGCGTCCCTCCATAGAATTGTTTCAACAGTTTTATTAATAAAAATATAGAAAAACATGTGAATACTAAAATATTCAAATGACTATTGATCGATATAATTAAATCAACAAGTTAAAGCGGTAAAAAATACAGTGTTCTGCAGACAAACATTTGACGATCCCGTTTAAAAGTCAAGCACGTTTGAAATTAAAATGATTGTTCTTTTTTTTTTTTTTTTTTTTTACAGCAAGTATACATAAACTGTTTACTTATTGCTTAACGATTTGTGGTTTGTAATCAGGTTTCACCGCTTTGGCTAGAGCTTCAGCATACATGTCGAGTCTCGCAGTCATCTGTAACACATAATAATAGTAACAATCTTGAATTATTTTAATAAAATGTACTCATATTGAATGACAAGCAAATAAGATTACTCGAGGATACCTGCGGAGTACTTGAATCGCTTTGTTTTTTTTCCCCCACGAGTTAAATCATATACGACAATTACAAATTATCCTTACCGATTTTTCTTCCTACCTCATCACGACATGGCAAGTATTAATTATTACCGACACGTGTAACCACGACGTCCAACATTTTACCGATAAATGAAAATGTAAAAAAAAAAAAAAAAAAAAAAAAAAAAAACTCACCCTGAAGCCCCAAAAGTCCCTTATCTGCCTGCAAAGGTTGAGATCGATTTCGGCGACGAGCAGGCCATCCTCGTTCCTCGACAGCCCCGGAGTTCTCGTGCCATCGGGAGCCGCGATGTACGAGCTCCCATAAAAGTGTCCAAAATCGTTGTGCGCTGGTTTTCCATCCCCGGATGTAAAAGCATTGGGAAAAATCTCCGTCCCAACTCGATTGATGGCACAAGTGTAGTAGCCATTGGCAATAGCTGCGTTGCGCGCTTCGATCGGCCACAGCGGTTCCGACAGGGTCTTGGTGGTGGCGCTCGGATTGAAAACGATCTCCGCTCCGTTGATACCGAACATGAGCCAATTCAACGGGTGGTGACGCCCGTAGCAGGTGTTGATCGCTATCTTGCCGTACGGGGTGTCAAAGACCTGGTGGCCGAGGTTGCTCTCCATGTAGTACGTAGACTCGTTGAAGTCGTTTTTACGCGGAATGTGGTTCTTGCGGTGCTTGCCGATCACTCGGCCGTCGCTACCGATCACCACCGACGTGTTCCACATGACCTCGCCGTGGATACCGTCGCGCTCGAGGATCGGCGATATTATCACCATTTTGTACTTGCGCGCGTAGGAGCACATCAACTCGGTCGTCGGGCCCGAGTCCACCTCCTCGGCGAACTCGCACCAGGGGTACTTTTCCCGGGTACAGAAGGCAAAGGGCATCGCTGTGGAGAGACGAAACATGTAAACACAATACATGCTTGCGGATTATTGGAAAATCGGTTAGTTTACGTTTTACTGCGTGTACATATTTATGTGCATCCAATTCTATGGTAAAGTGGCAGCTGTAGTGAAAGTATATACTCACGCCAGCCCTCCTGGAGGCAGACGATGTTGGCACCGCACGAGGCCGCGTGTTCGATGTACTTGCAGATCTTCTTGTGTATGGCGTCGCGCTGCTCTCGAATCGGCTCCGTCGTCGGCAGGACGATGGAGTTCTGGATCACGGCGACCCGCACGATCCTCGGGGGCCTCAACTGCTCCTCGACAGCACCGCCCATCTTGAAACCCTTGAGGTCGCACTGCACGCCCTTTTCGAATTTCGGCAGCTCGATCGGCCTGGTGGAAATCGGTATGCGGTTGAAACATCATTTGTGCCATTTTTTAAGTGTTATTTTGAAAAGGAATCGCGTTGTTGTGTGCGACAGTACTCGACTTCGCGGCCATAGATGATTCGCTTGACCTCCTTGAGGATGGGCTCGGGCAGATTGTCCTCGAGCATCTGTTCGAGGGTGAGGTGCTCGAGGCCGGTCGTCTTGGCGTCTCCGAAGATCTCCATGCTTTGGCCTATTGCGCTTCGACAATTGAGTGGATGAACAACAACAACAACAACAACAACAATAAAAACGAGCGCACGAGTGTGGTGACAATCGGAAGATAAACAATTGTCGACTTCTGGATCGGCTGATCTTCGTGCCCGGGCTTATATAGACGTCCAATATCGGCGAGTCGATAAAAATATTTGCAGAAATCGTCGCCGGGGATTGGTCGGAGACAAGAGTTATGCAGCAGGCCGTTGCTCCGTCTCTCTTTGCCTCCATGTGTGTCGTGCATGGTCTCCTCGTTGACAGTATATTCTAGATTTTTCTCTTATTAAAAAATCGTTTTCATGACGTTGCATGTATACATGTCTATATATCGATGCACAGGTCAGCGCGAGGGTTATTATTGTCGAGAGATAGATTTGAGTTATCGTTATTAGGAGTACGGCTATGGAGTAAGAATAGTGATGGTGTTAGGGGGGAAAAATTTTCAAATGACATTAGATAGTGTGGCATTTTTGTGAATAATCCGGAAAATCGTTATCAAGTGACCCTCTTTTCTTATTTCTCCTGTGTATAAATCTTGCCTATATCTTATTGTTCTTTGGAGAATAGCTTTCCTTTCTATATGGGTGTCGTATGTCAATCAGTCACAGCACTACATAGGCAACGTTGATGTTTGATATACGTGTCACACATTTTTTTTTTTTTTTTTTTACTTATCCGTTAAACAAGCGTATTTTCTCGAATACCCGGTATCTCTTACTTTGCTCCTTCTTTTCACTTCTAAATGAAAATTTTTCTGGTAAAATAATTTTTGCATTACATAAATAGCAATTTTTCATATGCAGCTCAAACCTCAATCTATGCATAACTTGTGATACGGTATGAGCACCAAAGCTGCTTCGCTGAAATTAATATGCATCATCGCCATTAGTAAACACCAATTTCCCCCTTCCCCCTGTATTATTTTATACTTCACCAAGTGTCCGTGTACACATTACGTAGGGAGTGCATAGATACGCTGGTGTATCCTATATACTTAATGGAGCGCAATTTTCCACTTGTACTCAATTAAACCAACTGTTGTACATACTTGGCGTTTTTTTTTTTTTTTTTTTTTTCCTTAAAACACGTCGATAATCTCACTTGCGTAACCGATACACACATGTACATAGGTATTTATGCGTTTTTATGCAGCATTATTTTCAACAAACAAAGTAATAATACTGCAATGATAAGTACATTTATCACATTCGTGCTCTAAAATCGCATGAAAAAACTGAATGAAAGTTACAATTCATACAAGTACCCTATAGTTAACTTATGGCACGACAAAATTTTGTTGAAAAAAAAAAAA
>NW_019379672.1:623992-634397 GCF_000648655.2 Copidosoma floridanum
ATCACTATTTAATACTTGACTTTTAAGATTTTGAAAAGACTAATAGCTATTAATAATTTTTAATAATAGATTATATTTATTGTTTTATGTTTTATATCAGACAGAAAAGAAAAATAAAAAATAATAATCTTTATGGGCACGGTTTTACCGTTCGATCTCACGAGCAAAAAAAAAAAATAACTAATAAGTATTTTAAAGTTTTAGTAACAACTTATGACAGACAATTGTAAATAAGTCTTATTACTTGTCTCAAATCTAGACATTAGAAACTGTTATTGTTTTTTTATATTTCCTACTAATCTTAAAAATAATTATTACCTACTTATCAAACAAAATTATTTCCGCTTGGGCACGATGGCATTTTTTTTTGAGGCCACAGGCCAGGTGGTCAAACTTTTTTTATGTTCGGTACAATTTTTAATGGAGAAACAAATGCAGAGAAAAATATCAAGTATATGGAATTTTTTTTTGTTGGCAGCAATGTTAAAAAAAAAAAATATCTGCAGAATCATGAAATATTTTTTCACGTTTGTTTCAAACTATTTATCTGCAAATATAGTCATGTACTTGCAATGATTTGTTTAACCAAAAAACATTGACGAGCACATTTGTTAATTGCCATTTTTTATTCACGATAAAGCCGGTAAGTATACATACGAGATTTGCTTCGACTTTCGCTTGCAGTCATTGGTGATCGTTTGTTTACATCATCATAAATGTCAACAAAGCAGACGCCTATTCAGAGCATTTCGGAGTCATTTGTGAGAGCAATAAAGGGTTAGGCTAGGTTTGAATTAGAGAGGGTTATGTTTTTGTGTATTTTTTGTGACTTTTGTTTGTTTTCATACAATGCGTAAGTTGTAAAATCTGCTGGAGGACGATAAGAGCGACGTCCTTGATTTGCATCTTCACAAAGTATAACTCTGTCACAGTTTTATTTTCTCATTTCTATATATGTAGTCGGATCCTGTTTAGTATATAGAGCAAGGCGAAAGGAAAGTGGGTGGGTAGGGAGCTGGGGAAATCGATCTCTCACGTCCGAATCCGAAACTTCGAAGAGTGTGTTTGCTTTGCCCCACTGTTTCTGCAATTCTCTGCTACTTACTAAATTTTGTTTGTCACCTATTTTTTTTTTTTTTTTTTGTTGCAAATTTCGTGCGTAGTGAATGGCATCGTTACTTATTATTTCAATGGCAACAAAATTTTAGTCATGAGTAACTAAGTACTTAACTTATTTAGCAACCAGCAAATGATAAATGTTGTGTTTAATTGTCAATTTGATGAAATACGTGGTCGGTTGATTTGGTGTAAGTATACATGAATAATTGCACCTACTCGCGAAATACATGTGATATTTTTGAACTAATATTGCATGAGTGTATTTATAGTGAATACTTGGAAACAACTAATAATAAGATTAAAACTGCAAAATCATACAAATTTGGAGTAGTCTCGGTGTGGTTGTAACTGCAACTTATTTATTTCTTTTTTTTTTTTTTTTTTTTTTTTTTTCTTTTTTCTCCATTTTCAATTTGAGCTTCTGACTATTTGTCTTTTTTCTAGTACGTTTGTCATGCCTAATGCGTGAAACAGTAGTGCATACATGCATGAGCGACACTATAATTATGATTTAAAATAAAAGCAAACATTTATTTTAAATTATATTGATTGGTTGAATGATTCAATTACAAGATAAATTGAATTAAGCATTATAACAGTTACTGGGTAGCTGGAGAATAGAGATACATGTAATATATTACAGCACTGCATGTTCAAAGGCACACATGGGACGTTTGAGAACATTTTTGCATCAAGTATAACTTGCAGCTGAATAACCAGTAATTTCCTTCATTTGAACAGGTATAATGCTTTTCCCTACTCCAAGAAGAAGTTAACTATACTCCATGAAGACATGTGACTATGCTACACAACAGTGCCACACAGAGAGAGATGGAGTGAGAGAGGGAAGTGAGTTGTGAGGTGGGTACCTTTTTTAATCCTAACAATCATAATGCTACTGGAGCAGCTAGTCTGTGATGGTTTACATTTTGTTATCAGCTAGCAAATGCTACTCAACAACTGGCCTGGCAATTGTTGGATCAGTGTCAGTTGAGCCACTGTCTCACAAAGTTAAAAAATTCATCTTTCTGGAGAGTATTCAGCTGAAAAAACGTTATCGATGAAAACTTCTACCTCGATACAGCATAAATTACCTTGAGTTTCAAATTGTGTTTATTAGAATTTCAAACAAAATCGTGTCAAGTGATAAAAAAAAAAAAAAAATACTTGCAGTTAAATTTATCCATCTAAAGAAAGATAAGAAAATAAAAAGACAAGGTTGTTTTTTTGTGATTCAATACCTTGTGACTGATAAGCAACACACCATCTTAAGGTATTTCACGTTTATAAATGTTTACTACACCTGCGTTTTTAGTTTGATTTTGACTGTGCGTTTTGAAACATATAGTTTCATATTTCTTGTTATTATTTACTTGAAAACAATAGATTCATAAGTATGAAATGTAAAATATCTGCTATAATTTTTAATTTACTATCAATTAGTGTGCACTCATATTAATTACATAAAATAATTGTTAGATGATTACTAATAAATTTAATTCGAATTTTTTTTCAATATTTCATTTTAAATAAGATTCATGTAACAATAAAAATATCCCTACATATATTCAAGTTTTCAAATACAATATTTTGATCCATAAATCTCGCATTAGGAATGGAGTCTGGAATAAAAGAGCCGCACTTCAGTATTTCTATTTGTGAAAATGACATAATAAACGGTGCTATGGAAATTGTAAAACTCTTGAGACCTATGTGGCCTTCTGACCAGCTATTACATAAGGTAGCGTGTGTAATACGAGATAACTCGTGATAAGCGAGACTTAATAACAGGAAAAGTAAGAATTTTTGTAATTTCTAGATCTTTACCAATGGAATATCAAATAAATTGGTAGGAATTTGGTGTGGAGATAAGTATAATGAAATGGTGCTAGTCAGAGTTTATGGGCACAAAACTGATCTTCTTATTGATAGGAAGCAGGAAATTAGGAATATAAGGGTATACATAGACTATTTTACAGTTAAAACAATTAATGCATACAAGTTTTCTGTTTCTCTCGATTTATTTATAAAACTTTTCAATTTAATTTTAAAGGCACTACACAAGGCCGGTCATACGCATTCCATTTATGCTACGTTTGACAATGGACTTGCTTACGAGTTCATCGAAGGCGATACGCTTACTGTTGACACAGTTAGGAAGCCAGAAATTTATAAACTTGTAGCTCAGCGTATGGCTGAAATGCATTTGCTTCAGTCAAGTACCGATCAAAATCAAAGCGAGCCAATAATATGGCGAAAAACCGAAAAGTTCATGCAGTTGATGCCAAAAAGTTTCGACGATCCAGAAAAACGAAAAAAGTAAGCGTTTCCTGTTACGTATAAATTTTTCACAAGCTTTTCAAAATCTTACGACATCGAAAATGTAACTTGTAGATTCGAAAAGTTGATAAAACCTCATTCCTCGTTGCTACACGAGTATCAAACTCTCAAGGAAAATCTTTCGAGGATGGATTCTCCTGTTGTCTTTTGTCACAACGACTTGCTCCTGACGAATATACTTTACAACCAAAAAGAGAACAAAGTAACATTTATAGATTTCGAATATGCGGCCTACAACAATCAAGCCTTTGACATAGCAAATCATTTTGCTGAATTCGCTGGTGAGATAATAGCTTTTATCGGAAAACAAATAAGATAAGGATAAAATTAAGGTATGCTCGAATGATTTATTTTAATGGCTCGACAGGAGTGGATAATCCTGATTTTTCTCTGTATCCCGACGAAGAGTTGCAAAAATCGTGGCTCAAGATTTATTTGCGGACTTACAAAAATATCGAGGACGTGTCCGAAGATGAAATTGCGAAGTTGTACAAGCAAGTTAAACAATTTGTACTAATGACGCATTTCTTCTGGGGCTGCTGGAGTCTCATACAGAGTCAATATTCACATATCGACTTTGACTTTTTAGAGTAAGTGACCTTCATTTTGACACAAAAATGAAAGATCATTGCCCACCTCGTACAGATGACAGTATTTTTGATTGAAAAAAAAAAAAAAAAAAAAAAAAAAAAATTTATCTAGTAGCAACTTTAAAAGTCTTGACGTCTTAACTAATAATTATTTGCTTTATAGGTATGCAGCTCTTCGATTTAACGAGTACTTCAGGAGGAAATGTCACGCAAGCGAAAACGGCATCAGGAATATTTAAAGATTTTACCGAGAACAGTCAAAAAAAAGAGTGAAATCGAGATGATTGCCAAAGATCTATTGTATTGACAATAGACAATAAACAATTTTTGTTGGAAATACGTTGATCGTACTGGCGTGCAATACGTGGAAACCAAGAAATTATTTTATTATTTTTAAAAATATTTGTACATATGAAAAAAAAAAAAAAAATTGTGATAGCTGTACCTGTAACATAAAAAAGTGCTACTTAGTGTAAAAAATTTAATATTGAACATGGAATTGTTGCTGAACTTTGTATTAACACTATTAGTATGGTATATACTTTTGTTTGTCGAAATGAGTATATACATGTATTATTTCGAATCTAATGTATATTCAAAAAGTTATTAGAGGCACTAAAATTGCATTTAAAAAAAAAAATGTTATTGTTAACATCGGTTTTGTCGATTGCATGACTATCAAAGATTTGAAAAAATTAACAAAGCTCCATACAAGTTCCAAATTTACGTTTGCAAATGCTGCAGTAATTTTCACGGAAAAAAAATTTGTTGGTTGAGTGGATGAATTTGATTTACAGCGTTTCAACGAAATAAATTAAAAAAGTGGAAAAATGAAACCTGAGCCTACTTATTGTAATATAATTTTGAACAAATAAAAATGACTCGCGAATCGCTGTGCTTGATTTTCAACAATGACACACGTCCTGTTATTAAAAAATTTTTTTAATTTTTCATGAAATACTCGTGAGAACACAATATCATGTTTGGTTTTCGTGTCGGTACAGATTCACAATGAAGAAATTTTCGTAAGTTCACATTCACTTTCCTGAGAATTCTCATCTTGATCATTGCCCCGACTTTCTCTCTTAATTATTCGTCAGAGATTACCTCGGCATCACAATAGGAGTATAACAATATTAAAAAGTAATCCTGAAATATGAATGAAAAAAAATTTTCCTCGCCATTGTGTTATTGTGAAAAAGTTTGAGTAAAGGATCTGGAAAATCAGAAAGTTGTTTCGTGCACTTGCTTAACGCGGTATATTACAACGTAACAATGGTAAATAGTGTATTTTACAATAAACATATACGCATGGACAATATTTATAATGATACATACATTGGGTTTTCCTTCCGGTATAGTTCCTACAACAGACAACTCATCCAACGGTAAATCAAATGTTAGCTCTCTCTCTCTCTCTCTCTCTCGCATTGTTGCTCGTATCGGCTAATTACGTGCATAATCCAACCGAATGAAATGTTCTTTTTTGGACGTATTCAGTAATCGTGCAAAGTAGATATAATATACTCGCGGTCGCGTAGAAGAGAATATGAAGTTACGTATTGAAAAAGGTTTGATCGCACACGTGCCTCTATCGATATGTCCTTCGATCGGTTGAAAGAAACATTTTATTTACAGATGCGCGAATTACTTACATTTGACATTGCATTTGATAAATTATGTCTAGTGATCCAAAATTGCATTATCCTTTCGATTGTGCATTTCGTACAGTTAGCATATTTAGTTCGTACGGTTGATTCATACAATGCAGCTTTCTGAGCGAACGGGAATGCCACATAGTCTATACATATAATGTACGCAAGAGATTTACATTCACGGGTGCTTAAATATTTTTATATATCTTTAGCATGAATCACTCTGTTTTCAGCGAAAGTCCTCATGGTGAGCCGAACATACCGATTTCGGATCGGTAAATGAAATCGGTATGTACTTATGTGTTACTATTTTTGTGCATTGATTCGAATATCCAACAGAAACGATGTTACAAGAAGAAAAAAAAGTATTTCATTGGTAAATTACTACCGACTGGTTTAAAAAATTAAAGACAATTGTGCTGTGCGCAGCACGCCTTGCTTATTAATTTAAAGAACCTCGAAACTTCATAGAAATATAAGTATAACATACGTTAAAAAAATGAATCATCGTGAATCATCCAAGGATATTTCGAAACTTTTCATGAAAATCGATATTGAGTGCATTAAAAAATATATCTACATTTTAATAGCTGTAAATTTGGATCTCAATAATTTTGTATTTTTTAGCTAATTGTATACCACGTATAAGTGCATACAGCTTGCCTAACACCAAAACGACCCTTTCAAGGAAAACTGTATTACACGTAATATATTTCAGACGTGTGTTTGTATGAATCACATACACATTTTTTTTTATATTATACATATACGTAAAATTTTACACTTATAAACTTGTACGTATGTTCAATGATATCATTCTTAATAGACAAGAATTTATGTCATGATTGTATATGGGTTTATACACGCGCATTACAAAGAGTGTCTGTATAAGTTATTGACTAATTTTGTTTTTTCCGCCCTCGGGTGGTTTTGGGAGGCTGGTACTTCCTCGGGCGAAAAAGCAGTTTTCCGGAACTCATTCGAAAAGTCTCCTTTACGAACCTCGTTACATCCCTCGCCTTCGGCTCGGGCCGCAAACCTCTCGGTTCGCAAACAGAGACTTTTCAAACTCGTAGGAAAACTACCATTTCAATTTCACCACTTATAAAAAGTTTTTGTGAAGAAAGTGAGATTTTTACCTTGGTAAAGCGAAAATGTTTTAGCTAACGTACACGTGTCCCTAAAAGTTTTAATTTTCTTACCATGGGCCCAAAGTGCAACCGCCGCTTTGCGCCCTTGGGTCACACGGGCCCAAAGTACTTTTCTGCCCTAGGGCGCAAAGTGTGCCCACGGGCGCAAAATTGCACTTTGCGCCCTCGGTAAGAAAAACATTATACGCGACTCGGGCACAAACATACGACAATCGTGCCCTTCGGCCGCTCATGTTTGTATTTTGTGCCCTAGCAACGTAATATACCGTTATTTTTAATTGATTGTTAACTATATAATTTTTTAATTATTGACACTACAACTACATTGGATGTATCAAGTTGTGGACCATTTCTTAACCGCGACATATTGGATATTACTAAACTTTGTTGTTTACGTTGTAAAAAAACTATGCTCAGAATTTTTTCAATTTATGAAAATATAGATGATTATATTTATATTCCGAGCACACAGTTCTGATGTGCGTCTAAAAGTTTCGGAATAAAAACATCTCTAATCTATTGGATATGTTGTTTTGGATGAATATTAATTTTGCCCAAAGATACCTGGTAATAAACAAAATTTTTTGTATTTATCAATAAATTATTAAGCCAGAGATATACCTGGCAAATGGAAGCTAAAAAAACACAGACACGTTAGCGCGCATAATATGTAAACACATTTGTGTCCAAAAGTAAGCATATATGCATCCAAGTAACGTTCGCTCCCTTTTGCGAAATAAGTACACTGCATGTTTTACTTATCACTCATAATATTATGTGTTAAGCGCAGTCATGTCTAAAAGTGTGATATTATTTTTCTTTCTCCAAATTATCATATGTCAACGTTCGAAGTAACTTTAAAAGTCGTTAATTTAACAAAATGTTCAACCAATACAATCATCACACGGATACCGCTTCTAAATTAACGAGGAGATATATACATTATATATACTTACATTTGTAACTCTCGGTTCAAAATAACTAATCATACGAAAAATATTTTAATGACTCACTGTGTCTTGCCCCCTGGAGTGCGATTACATAGGTATTGCAGTCAGTCAGTAACCCGAAGCAATAATTATAATCCATCCAGATCTGAAATTCTGAAAATCCCACCGGAAGTGCGACTATATAAGAACGGGCATGCTCAAGATTCCTTCCTTGCCAATCTTTCTCTCTCTCTCTCTCTCTCTCTTCCATACCATCATGCCCTCAACCCTCAAGATAACGTATCGCATATTTAAAGCAAAACATACACCAAATAATAATACTTCTGCATAATCACGGATTTTGCACTCTAAATATAATATATATGTGTGTTGCGGCTTATTATGAGGAGGGGGTCAGGGGGTGCACAAAGCCCTTTCTCGGGGGGGGGGGGGGTTGAGCGGTTCAGGATTCAGGACTGTGAAGAGTGTGAAAAGAGAAAGAGGGAGTAAAGGGGAAGCCTAGGCAACTTCGACCCTCGCCATCCCCCCCTCATGGCAATGTATACCTGTATATATTACACTGTACTTCGCCATTCTTCCATTTGTATGTATGTATGGTATATTGGTACGTAGCGTAGCAATGTAGAATGTAGCCATGTAGGTGAATTGCGAGAGACAACAACGAACGACCCTTCGGAGGACACGCGAATACGCGATCCACCCTCGTTTTTTGCAAGAGAAACACATCAACAGAACAGTAGAAAGAGTGAGCATAGAAATAAGAAAAAGTTGATGACTTGCTTGTGTCGTCGAACCCATATATATATACATAATACATTTCGTATTGAAGCAAAAGAGAAAGAGAATAAATCCGGCCTCTTCCTCCCACCACCCTCTCTTTTCCCTCAAATATATACATATCATCTGCTACTGCTGCTGTCTCCTTCGCACTCGTGTCATAATAAACTCATCGTCATCTGCACACACTCGCATTTAATATTTTTATGTTTGTGTTTGCGGTAAATGTAGTAAACCTGTAAAGACTGATACTTAAAATAGAGTATACCCATCACTGTGGACAGGAGAACAACGACTCCTGACAATGAGGTCGTCGCCGGCCAGCAACTCCTTGACGCGAAGCCATCATCAGAAAGTCGAGAGTACTTACAGTACTTAGTGTTTGTTATATACCTACTATACCTAAGTTACTACATGTATATAGTGATAGTGTTAGTGGGGTGTGTTGTGTTTTATGACTCGGGCAGTTTACCATTATAGTGAATAAGTGAATGAGCTTATAATACATATATATGCTCGTATCGGCTAATTACGTGCATAATCCAACCGAATGAAATGTTCTTTTTTGGACGTATTCAGTAATCGTGCAAAGTAGATATAATATACTCGCGGTCGCGTAGAAGAGAATATGAAGTTACGTATTGAAAAAGGTTTGATCGCACACGTGCCTCTATCGATATGTCCTTCGATCGGTTGAAAGAAACATTTTATTTACAGATGCGCGAATTACTTACATTTGACATTGCATTTGATAAATTATGTCTAGTGATCCAAAATTGCATTATCCTTTCGATTGTGCATTTCGTACAGTTAGCATATTTAGTTCGTACGGTTGATTCATACAATGCAGCTTTCTGAGCGAACGGGAATGCCACATAGTCTATACATATAATGTACGCAAGAGATTTACATTCACGGGTGCTTAAATATTTTTATATATCTTTAGCATGAATCACTCTGTTTTCAGCGAAAGTCCTCATGGTGAGCCGAACATACCGATTTCGGATCGGTAAATGAAATCGGTATGTACTTATGTGTTACTATTTTTGTGCATTGATTCGAATATCCAACAGAAACGATGTTACAAGAAGAAAAAAAAGTATTTCATTGGTAAATTACTACCGACTGGTTTAAAAAATTAAAGACAATTGTGCTGTGCGCAGCACGCCTTGCTTATTAATTTAAAGAACCTCGAAACTTCATAGAAATATAAGTATAACATACGTTAAAAAAATGAATCATCGTGAATCATCCAAGGATATTTCGAAACTTTTCATGAAAATCGATATTGAGTGCATTAAAAAATATATCTACATTTTAATAGCTGTAAATTTGGATCTCAATAATTTTGTATTTTTTAGCTAATTGTATACCACGTATAAGTGCATACAGCTTGCCTAACACCAAAACGACCCTTTCAAGGAAAACTGTATTACACGTAATATATTTCAGACGTGTGTTTGTATGAATCACATACACATTTTTTTTTATATTATACATATACGTAAAATTTTACACTTATAAACTTGTACGTATGTTCAATGATATCATTCTTAATAGACAAGAATTTATGTCATGATTGTATATGGGTTTATACACGCGCATTACAAAGAGTGTCTGTATAAGTTATTGACTAATTTTGTTTTTTCCGCCCTCGGGTGGTTTTGGGAGGCTGGTACTTCCTCGGGCGAAAAAGCAGTTTTCCGGAACTCATTCGAAAAGTCTCCTTTACGAACCTCGTTACATCCCTCGCCTTCGGCTCGGGCCGCAAACCTCTCGGTTCGCAAACAGAGACTTTTCAAACTCGTAGGAAAACTACCATT
>NW_019379672.1:641448-701851 GCF_000648655.2 Copidosoma floridanum
AGGTGAATTGCGAGAGACAACAACGAACGACCCTTCGGAGGACACGCGAATACGCGATCCACCCTCGTTTTTTGCAAGAGAAACACATCAACAGAACAGTAGAAAGAGTGAGCATAGAAATAAGAAAAAGTTGATGACTTGCTTGTGTCGTCGAACCCATATATATATACATAATACATTTCGTATTGAAGCAAAAGAGAAAGAGAATAAATCCGGCCTCTTCCTCCCACCACCCTCTCTTTTCCCTCAAATATATACATATCATCTGCTACTGCTGCTGTCTCCTTCGCACTCGTGTCATAATAAACTCATCGTCATCTGCACACACTCGCATTTAATATTTTTATGTTTGTGTTTGCGGTAAATGTAGTAAACCTGTAAAGACTGATACTTAAAATAGAGTATACCCATCACTGTGGACAGGAGAACAACGACTCCTGACAATGAGGTCGTCGCCGGCCAGCAACTCCTTGACGCGAAGCCATCATCAGAAAGTCGAGAGTACTTACAGTACTTAGTGTTTGTTATATACCTACTATACCTAAGTTACTACATGTATATAGTGATAGTGTTAGTGGGGTGTGTTGTGTTTTATGACTCGGGCAGTTTACCATTATAGTGAATAAGTGAATGAGCTTATAATACATATATATAAATATATATATATATATATAGTGAAGCAATGTATGGAAGAACTTAAACTTGTAAGCTCCGCAATCTTATTAATCTCCTTTTGTGTTTTCCCGTTGCCGTGCGCATGCCTCCTTCAATTCCATAACTCTTCATCTCTGCAACAGCAACCATCATCATACTACCATTATCATTACTTATCATACCTACAACTACATTCCATTGGGTATAGAAAGCAAAAAAGAAATGAGATCCTTGTTTCAGCTATTAGCTAGAGTATATATAAATTGTGTGTATGCAATATAATTATGACGTACGGTTGTTATAATCTGTATCATTGTAAACTATACTGCCTGGATCACCTGCAGGGTGCCTGCCTGCCAAAGTGCCAAATGCCA
The DNA here is from genome assembly GCF_000648655.2 of Copidosoma floridanum. The sequence goes on from NW_019379672.1 coordinate 642,477, forward strand.
ATTCTGCGTGTTGCCGTGTATACAGCATATATAAGCAATACATACACACATGTATATAGGTTTGTTACAAAATATCTCCTTCTCTCTTCCTCTCGCCATTTTGATTGGTGAGGGAGAGGGACAGAGGGACTGAGAGGGACGGACGACGGACGGATAAGGCATATAAACGGCAGGCAGACGACTGATATGTGCTATAGGGTACACATATAGTTATATATGTATATACAGACTGCTGCTACGGCGACGACGTAGACGAGAGGAAAAATGACGCGCGATACTCTAGTGCACTCACGCGCGCCTCTCTCTCTTGTATAATACACACTCCACTAAACACTATCCTCCTCTCTCCTTTCATTCCACCCCCTCTGCGGCCTCTGCCTGCTTTGCCTCGCTCTCTATCATCCGCTCGAACAACGTCTCTCTCGTCGTCATAATCCTCCGTGTCCGTGTGTTGTTCGTCCACTCTCTTTCTCGCTCGTTTACCTCCTCGCCTGCTCTTGCTTTCGCGAGCGCGCTGGTTGCTCCTCCTCCTCCTCTCTTCTTTTCTTTCTGTGTTTTGTGCAGCAGATACTGCTGCTGCAGCTGGTGATGCGTTACTCACCCTCCCTTCCGTGAAAAATATTTGAAGTTTTGCGTGGTACTTGGTTCAGTTTTGTTGTTCTGTTAACTCTTTTTTTTTTTTTCTCTATACCTATATAAGTACATTTGCTCCGCTTTGGTCTTCTGCTGGAAGAGAGACACAATACCCGCTGCTATTGCTGTGTATAAACTATACCCATACAATTAATGTGTACGTGTGTGTTCTGATATGCTGGATGTGCTGTAACTGGTGCTTACAGGTTGAGAGGAAAGAGGTACCTACCAGATACTACTCAAAAACCATCTTCAGGGAATGCGGTTGTACGGCAACTAACTAGGCCCGGGACAGACTGGGCCACCACGTAAAAGCAGACGGCGTTAATTGTCTTGACATGGAGCTCAGCCTGGATCAACACTGATCTCTAGATGCTTTGTGAGTTGGGATATGACGTTTCTCTGCATTGCTCCTTTTTTATTTATTTATTTTTTTTTTTTATCCCCATTTTTCAGTTTAATTTATGTTTGTGCACTTTCATGTAACTGTGCACGAGATACCTGTCTGTGTATCTAGTGATTATACACATGAGTCAGTGCTAGTTGAGTGTAAACTTTGATTATTCCATGAACGTGTAAGCTATAGGTACTATCATTTTGGTGTGTGTCCCTCTGCAGAGACTAGACTAGTGGTGGGAGTGATTGTACATATGTGCATTATTCAAGAGCTCCAAGTTTTTCTTTGAGGCAGTGACTGAAATGTTTAATGTAACAAAAGTTAATCAAAGAGTTCGATATTCTGTTTCCACTGTCATATAAGTATATCAATGATATTTTGAAATTAGGAGTGAATCACTTTTGACAGTTTGTTGAAACTTGTTTCTCCTGGGTGTAACTTAATCCTTTTTTTTCTGAGTTCAATGATCTTTCATTCTTGATCATCTTTACTACTTATAAAAAATATACCCTCACACATGCGTTTATACTCTGATAATAAAGTTGTGATGAAATCAATAACTTCTTAATATATCAGTACTTTGTTCTCTGATAAACTTCTTGTGTTTATTTAGTTTTGCATTCGTATTTTTTTTTTTTTTTTTTTTATCAAAATCAACAAATACTTATAAATAAATTTTATATTCAGTATAATTCAAATAAGTGTACAATATAGCATTTAATTCGTTTAGAGGCATTTTTTTCAATTTCTTGTACACTGATAAAAAATACATTAAAGTCCAGTAATGATAGGATAAATGTAAATTATTGTCTTATCACTTGATTCATTGTATAATATATTGAATAAGATTAAAGTAATTCATTATTTACTATGTGTTACACCTCATGATTCCTCATTGGAATACTTCATAACACATTAAAATGTCAAAAAACTTTTTTTTGTAAATAAAACAATACAGTATAGAATAATCCTTGTCCATGACATCATATAAGTTTGTTGAAAATATTTAATTTTATTTGAGAATATTAATACTTGTGCAATTTTAGGTACACGATGTTAGGGCTAATTCTATATTTATTAACAACAAAAAAAAAATCATCTAATCGTTGATGGACAATTGTATCAACAGGCCAAGCGACATACAGCCAGGGCGATGGATTGATAGAGGAAGGTAAGCTGGCTGGTCAGGTTTGGATTGACGAGCAGCAGGCCTGCGCCCGCAAGAGCAGTAGGAGTAGCAGCAGTAACAGCAGCTGTGGCAGCCAGGAAAGGCGCAAGCCTACAAGGAAGAAGAAGCTGGAAGTCGAGGTGGGCAGCGTCAGTGAGGCGGCCGGAGCTGTCGGTCACAACAGCAGAAACAACAACCGGAGGGCCTTGGGCGCAGGCCGTGGTGGGTCGCGTGACAGCCAGATTATGCCGACACAGCCGAGGCCGGGCAGCCTCAAGGATCCAGAGATCGCCGAGCTCTTTGAAGATAACGATCCGGAGAAGATCTTCGAGGACTTGAGAGAAATCGGCCATGGCAGCTTCGGCGCCGTCTACTACGCGAGGTGCCTCATCAGCAGGGAAATTGTCGCCATTAAAAAGATGTCCTACCTCGGCAAGCAGACTATGGAAAAGTGGCAGGACATACTCAAGGAAATACGCTTTCTCAGACAACTTAAGCATCCAAACACCATCGAGTACAAGGGTTGCTATCTCAGGGATCACACTGCCTGGGTAAGAAACGTTTTCATTTTTCGCAGTTGCATCTAACGCTTGTGGGTTCTAATGGCAACGAAAGCATCAATAATCACTTGAACAAAAACTCATCCTCCTTCTGCTCCACTTTCTGACTCTTTGCAGCTGGTCATGGAATACTGTCTGGGTTCCGCGTCGGACATAATCGAGGTGCACAAGAGGCCACTAAAAGAGGACGAGATCGCGGCGATATGTGAGGGTGTGCTGCGTGGCCTAAACTACCTGCATTCGTTGGGCAGGATTCACCGGGACGTGAAGGCTGGCAATATCCTGCTTACGGAAAACGGTACAGTCAAGCTCGCAGATTTCGGTTCTGCGAGTGTCAAGTGCCCGGCCAACAGCTTCGTCGGTACGCCCTACTGGATGGCCCCGGAGGTCATACTAGCCATGGACGAAGGCCAGTATGACGGTAAAGTCGACGTCTGGTCCTTAGGAATCACGTGTATTGAATTGGGTGAGTAGCCATTTAATTTATATACTTACTGTTTGCAATCATATTCTTATTGTGTTTTGGTTATCCAAAATGAAACTTGTAGATTTTCCTCGATAATCATACACCTTATTATTGATGTAATTGCATAATATCTCCAATACGTATGCTATATATGACTTTATAACGTTTAAGTTTACGTATCGTATTTATTCGAAGCTGTTACTTGTGATGCTGTTGTGACAGTACGATGGCGATAATTCATGAGAATTTTACTCATTTACAGCGGAACGGAAACCGCCTTACTTCAACATGAACGCAATGAGTGCTCTCTATCACATTGCCCAAAACGAAAGGCCGACGCTGAACTCGGCCGAATGGACGGAAGTATTCCGTCACTTCGTCGAGATCTGCCTTACCAAGAGTCCTGGCGAGAGACCAGCTTCCGGGAAACTGTTATCGGTGCGTATACCAAACCGCACGCTGTAATGAATGTACATCTATTTTTTTTTCTTTTTCTTTTTTTCATTTAAATGTTACCGAAACTCTTTTCATTCTTTGGTAAGAAAAAAAAAAAAAAAAAAAATTTATGACAAATTTCTCCTTTTCAAAAAGCAGTTTTTCTATTATAAATCAACGATAAATAAATTTTACAAACATTAATAAAATCATATTGTGTTCTGCAGCATACTTTTGTAACAAGACTGCGCTCGCCCCAAGTCTTGATCGATCTTATAAATAGAACAAAGGCTGCCGTACGGGAATTAGATAATTTAAATTATCGAAAGATGAAAAAGATTTTGATGATCGACACCTGTGAAACGGAGAGTCAAATAGGCGACGCTGATGGTAAGTTTATTTGTTTCTTTGTTTTTAATGATCAACTTTAATTTGAGTAAAAATTTGACATCGCGTAAACAAGCATCTTATGAACTGACAATAAAAAAAACCAGTCGTTGATACAAAAATCTCAAATCTCTATTAAATTTTTTCTTCTTCATACTTTAATTTTAAACTTTCATTGAACAATCAGCTAGTGGCTCTTTTTTACTCGCGAATAAAAAAAAAGAAGTTTCAATCTGTTGCACGAAACGATTGTTTCTCCTGAAAACGCGGTACGACTCGCTTTCTGATACGCAGACACTCCTGACGAACAAACAGGTGGTGACAGCAGCAAGAGCAACAGCATTACCTCCGAGCACTCAATTCACTCGATGGGTGTGTCGGCAAGCTCGCAAAGTTCATCAACCAATAGCCTACCTTTACCAAACAATGCCAATGACGCAAACGACGCTTGTATTATGGCTGGTTCGATGAGAAATCGACACAACCGAATGGCAGGTGCTCAAGGCATGACCGCGAACCTCCTCGAGCACGGCGCTAACAATTTTGCGACGATCAGAACCACGTCGATCGTCACCAAGCAGCAGAAGGAACACATGCAGGAGGAGATGCACGAACAGATGAGCGGCTACAAGAGGATGAGACGAGAGCACCATGGCGCGTTGGTGAGTAGTGATTTTATTTTGTCTTATAAATACTCGGTGCTCTATGTCTCTCATGATATAAAAACGTATCCCATTTTTTATTCTTAACTAGATGAAATTAGAGGAACGGTGTAAGATCGAAGTCGAGTCTCACAAGCAGCAGCTTGAAAAAGAGTACGAAAATCTGATGCAGCAGTTTAGCAAAGAGTTGGAAAAACTACAGGCTAGGCATCATCAAGAGCTCGAGCGGAGACAAAAGCAAAATCAAAATGCAGAAAAGAAGCTTCACAAAGAAATCACGAACAGGCACGAAACTGATCGCAAGGCTCTTGAGGCTCAGCAAAAACGGGAGTACAAGGCGTACAAGGAGAGGTGGAAGAAGGAACTATCACAGGACGAGCTGACGCCAAAGCGACAACGGGACGCTACTCTTCAGAGTCAAAAAGACAGTCTCAGGCAGATGGAGGCTCAAGAGGAGCAGCGACTCGCGCGTGGACAGCGGGAGTATCTAGACTTGGAAATACGTAAATTCCGCAGAAAAAAATTACTCAACTACCATGCTCTTGAACAAGAGCTTCTTCGTGAAGTAAGTATTGTGTTTTATCGAACAACGTGTTAGTTGTTCTCATTCGTGTGACCATCAATATTTCTCATACTTTTAGGAATTGAACAAGAGACAGCAACAGCTGGAACAAGCTCACGCGATGCTTCTTCGGCATCACGAGAAGACGCAAGAGCTGGAGTACAGACAACAAAGGGCCGTTCATGCTCTGCGAGAGGAACAAATCCAACGGCAACACAACACTGAACTTAGCAATCAACGAGATTATATGCAACGTGCCGAACGTGATCTGCGTAAGAAGCATGCGCTTGAGCTCAAACAGCAACCCAAAAGTCTGAAGGTAAGCCGCATCTTTGCGATTTTTTTGTCTTCTATCGGATTAAATTTTTCATTCCGAAATTTATACTAAAAAAGAAAAAAATGATTTTTTTTTTTTTTATAAACACATGGAGTCATTCGTTTCTACGCAATTTTGTTTTTTTAGCAAAAAGAAATGCAAATCAGGAAGCAATTTAGGGAAACGTGTAAAATACAAACGCGCCAGTATAAAGCACTGAAAGCCCAGATATTGCAGACAACTCCCAAGGACGAACAAAAATCTGTAATAAAGAAATTGAAGGAGGAACAAAGGCGAAAACTCGCACTCCTGGGTGAACAGTATGAACAGAGTATTGCTGAAATGCTTCAAAAGCAAAGTATTCGTTTGGACGAATCGCAAGAAATTGAGTGCCAGGTTCTCAAGGTACTTTTTGCTTTACTCTCGATAAAATCTCAATATTTCTAATACAAGAGAAATATCAAATATATATGTATATACATATTTTTTTTTTTTTTCAAATTGTAGCAAAGATTGAATCACGAGCNTATATATATATATATACATATACAGGTTTAGTACCAGCGTGAGGGGAAGGGAGCAAATGGCGTACACGTGAGAGAAAGAGAGATGAAATGGTAGACAGAAGAGTGTGGTGCGCACTGCAAAATAGAGAGACAGAGCGGTAGGAAGAGTTTAAGAGAAGAGATTGAGGAGAGGGCTTTGGCAGCAAGGTAGGTGGCTACGTTTTTTCGTAACGCATTTGCCCTCACGTGGCCGCTCACGGCCCAGCATAAGAAGTTTAACTTCAAAAATTTCGAAACAAAAAGCTAAGGTTTTTTAAATTATTACAAAAACTGATACAGTCGTAAAGAAAAATATTATTTTTTATACAAAAATTAATAAAGATACTGGCGTAACTTTAAATTTACCATTTCTTTCAGAAATGACTTCAAAACAGACACATCCGAAAACGTATTACATGAATAAGAATCACGAGTTATACTTTGTGGTTCGGACCCATTGTACTAAAGTTAGAAATTCGAGAAGATCACATTAATAATTAAAAAGTATAGAAAGCTTGTCATTAGCGTAAATGAAATTATTGGCTCCATGGAAAAATTAAGGTTCCATCTAATCCCAAAATATAAATGCATAAAGTATAGGTGCAATTTAAGTATTAGGCAAAACATATAAAAGCATTGGATGAACTTTTTTTTTTAAAGTTTAACAAAAAATAAATTACTGATACGGTTATTATAAACACAGAAAAAAAAATATCTAGTTTACGATCATTACATGCGATTCATTTTTTACATGATAATAAAATGAATAAAAAAAAAATTTTTTTTTCAAATTGTAGCAAAGATTGAATCACGAGCTTGAAATCTTGATGGCGTACCAGTCGAAGAACAAGATGCAGGCGGAGGCTCAGCGTGATCGAGAACGACGTGAACTCGAGGATCGAGTGTCCGTGAGACGAGCACTTTTAGAAAAGAAACTCGAGGACGAAACGCAAGAGATCTTGCACGAGCGTAGTGAGCGAATACGATTGCTGCACGAAAAGCAAGAGCGTGAGCTCCATTACTTCGACGAAGAAAGCGCGAGAATCGGATTCAGGTGAGATATTTATTATATCGAAAAAATTGAGAATAAGTATCGAAAATTCCGGGTTGACGTATGAATAATTTTTGTTTTCAGTGCGTTAGCAATAGCCGAAGCTTCAAAGGAATCTTATCCGGATGACGAAAGCCTCAGCGGTTCAATGTTAAGTCTGGCTCACAGTAATAGTTCTACATCTTTTCCCCCTAATAGTCTCTAATCCAAAACCATGAAAAATAATTCGTGTTAATGAAAAATAATGAAACAATTATGTCCGCCTGTAGTCGTGCGAGTATGGAACTTTTTTTTTTTTTTTAACTTATAACACCGCACAGTTCAGAGGCAGAAGTGTGTTGACTCGCTCGAATTCCAGGTATGCGTATTGGATTTAGGTACTAGCAATGCGATCACTTCCTCGACACTTTTTTGACGTAATTTTTTTGATTTTTTGATTCCACATTTACAATCAAGTGCAATCATTCGTCCCTACGGCCCAGTTCAACTTTTCTCGTCTCTCTCTCTCTCTTTCTCTCTTCTAATTTTTATTCTTTCCTCTTTCTTTATTCTGATGCTAATATTTCCTTGTAAAAATTTTATACTCATAATAGTCTGTGTAGATATATATATTTTTTCCAAGTTATCGATCATGTTTTATCGCTCTTTCATTCGGTTTACAAAAGAGTAACAAATCAATGTTCTAATTGATTTCTATCAATTATTTTTAACATGATGTTACTCTTTTGAGATTTGAAACGCCTATTCAAAATGCATTTTGATAAAATCTAAAAATTTTGTACGAATTGCCTTGTTGTGAATATCATCATTATATTATTCAAAAGCTTATTCGAATCAAATGACTATTAAACACGTTTGACTTGCATACGGGATATTAAAATCATACGTGAACATTTTAGTATGAAGCACGTATTAAAAAAGTCCGATTTTAAAAATATTGTTCGTTGAGCACAATTTATTTCATATTTACCTCACTTTTTTCTCTTAGTAATGACAATTTTTGTAAATACCTTGGCCATTCGATTTAGTTTGTATTAGATTATGTTTTTTTTTTTTTTTTAATTTTAACGTGATGCGTGTATGTATATTTTATTATGCGTTATCTCATTATTAAAAAGGTGAAAAAATGAATTAGAAAGTCGATTTTTTAATATAATTAAAGTAAGCATACATAGATAAAAATATATTATCATACATTAAACTAAAGATGAAACTAATTAAATTTTCTCAAAGAAGCATGCCGAGTCTCTTTTCTTTAAATGTTGTTATTGTTTTATCTCTATTCTTTTTTTATAGCAACAATAAAAATTCATTTTTTAACTGACAAAAATGATAAAATATTTCTCGCGTACGATTCAGTAATATCAGTAATTCTGCAGACGTTGCTAAATTTTTAAGGTGATATTTGACATGCGTGAAAATCTTTAAGCACTAACTTTTATGGTCTTCCCAAATCCGACTATTCTGTTTTATTACATAAATGAAAATATTGACCAGCAAACTTTGCAAAATTCTAAGCCTAGTAAGATTTTTCTGTTCTGTCGCGTTAAAAGTTGACAGTAAAAAGAGCGACATGCATTTTTATACAAAATTATGTACAGATACTACAAAGGTATCATTGAAAAAATAAATACTAAAAACAGTTTTAAGAAAAAAGTTACTTAATGATGTGCGTTTTGATTATATAAAATCGCATCTCATTTTTTCCTAACGAAATAGTAATAGTAATAATAATAACAATAATAAGGTTAAAAAAAAAAAGAAACATAAGAGCTATGTGAAGCGTCCAATTGTTATGTGACACATCGACACGTGGATATGCGCTTTGATCCAGTACACATACCATTATACAAGCTGAAAAATGCAAAAGTTTCATAAACCAAAAAAGGGGAAGGGCGTTTTTAATCACATTCACTCTTTCTCTAATAGGAGAGAAAAACTTTTTATACGCAGATATTGATAAAACTAATTATATATAAATACCATTTAAACGTTTAAAAAATATCTAAGAAGAGATGAAATAAGAATAAACCTCACAAATGTAACATGTGATTAGTGGATAGGTGATTGTGACAGTTTTACGATTTAATGACGGTGCGGATTTTTATTCGTTATTTAGTAATAGAACTGTATGGCTAAACGAAAATAAGTAGACTGTAACTATAGCAAAAATAAACAACAACCATTCAAGTAGTTATCTTTTCGTTTTTGGTTGTACGTACGGGAGAAAAAGTTCATGTGAGTCGTTGGTGTATGTAATACTTTTCACAAGTTCAAAAGTAGGTAACTATTCGGTTATACACTTGTGCGTTAAAATATACAAATAAACTAGACTCTCAATATTAAAATACATGTGCAAAAAGTTATTACTAATATCAAAACCTTACTGTTTTTTGCAAAATCAACAAAAAGATTATCATTTTTGTTGTTGTCAATATTATATGGTGCCAATTTGATGATTACAATTTAATGGACTTTTATTGTAGATCGCTTAAGTTTAAACTTTGTAAACTAGAGAGGGAAAAAAACGAGTTTCGAGTGATCACCATTGGATAAATTTATTGTAATTATAGAGAAAAGTGTTGAAAATACACACAGCATGGTGTTTGTGATTTATTAAAAATTAACTGTATAGAATTATATGCCTAGTATAATGAATCAGTGGGTTAAATAAGCAGTGAAAAAAAACTAATAAACTAAAATTAATACCTAAACTAAGTATGAATTGGTGAAAAAAAATTTTGAAAATTCGCTTGTATGAAAAGACAACGAAGAATTTCTTTCAAAGAGTCGTAACGTATGGAACATATTGAAAAATGTCACAATCAGCCGATTTATTCTTCTTTTCAAACAAAAAAAAACAAAAAAAAAATACACACAAAAACTATAAGGCAAGTCTGCTCACTGCGATTACACATCATTGTTCATTAAAGATATACAAAATTAACACGAATAATATTTATTTATGTATAGATTCGATGGCGACAGAACTACGCTAAAGATTGTTATGTATTATTTTTCATCGCAATTATTATTATTTTATTCGTTGATTATTGTCACGGTAAATAAATAATTGAAGAAAAAAAATTATTCGCTAACAAAATGCATGACTTAAGTATCGCATAATTTTTTTTTTTTTCACACACGTAAACTGCAATCATTTGTTAAAGTGATATATTTGTTTGTATGAATAAAAAAAGCTTTTATATCATAATGTATAGTCTTTTGATATTCAAATGATATGTTACTTTTCGTTTTCAATATCCAACTATTCATTTTTGTAAACACAAAAATCAAGAAAAACAAATTCACATAATATGATGAATCGCAGCGAAGCAACAAATACACACACACACACACACACACACATTCAATATCGAAGCAACGAAACAAAAAAATATAGACGTGACACAAGAAGCAGGATATCAGCGCGAACTCGATTTAGATGAGAATCAGCGTGGTTTTTTTTCTCATTGCATTAATTTGATTGCTCTCGTGTGTATAATGCTGTGCGGTATCGTCACGAAGAGAAATTTTTATTAGCACTGGAAAAAAAAATTGTAGATGAATTATGTGTTTAATAAGAAGGAATAGGAGCTCCAAGTTTAGACCAAAGGTCAGAACTTGGAGCTTCGCCGATATAAGTGTATGTGTTAGATACGAGAACAGAATAATCTCAGTGTTTTGTTAGTATTGTGTATATAGACAAATACAGAATATCGATTATAAACGCATCTGTGTACGTACAAACGTACGACAAAAATACGTCTACTTTGAAGAGAACAAAAAAAATTATAAGTTTATAGATCGAAACACAATATCAAACAAGGCCACTTTAAAAGTGTAAAAAATATGATATTTTCGTGGGTGTAATAATATCGTCAATTAGCTCGCGCAATGGAGTAAATAGGCATTTTCATTTTTGTAGATTTTCTACGAGAGATTTTTTATAATAAAACGCAAAATCGCTTTTATATCATATACATGTGTACAATATACGCAACATTCCTCGACACGTTTGCGCGACGCTTCGATTCAACGCTGTGTCTTTTACATTTTTAAAGTGTCTACGTCAAAACCCCGAAATATAAACATCCAGCCAAAGATATGGAAAAGAAAATTTGTCCAACTTGCTAATTAAAGAATTAAGAGGTAATTTTTCTGTAAAAGAGAAAGAGAGAAAAACGTGTTTCTTGTTATTGTCATTGTTGTTGTTGTTGTTGTTGTTCCTTTTTTTTGCTACCATTTATTCCTTCTTTCTCTTCATTATTGATTTGTTTTCTCTCTTTTAAGATTTGGTTGTAAATTTCGAACCGACGATTGCGAGGATGACGACGGTCATGCAGGTCAAGAATTTCATTAAGTAACGTCTAGTGATGAGGCTCTCGTGGCTGTAATCTTTTATTTCTGACTAGCGGGAGAAAAAAAAAAGAATTGTAGAGCAATGTATGTATGCCTAGTAATATATGCTGTCGTCGTTATTTTTTTGTAGCCTTACGAAACAAAAAAGTTATTTCATTGTTTAAGAAAAAAAAAATAAATAAAAAAAAAATAAAAAAAACCGAGAAGATGCGACTATCTCCCAAGGAATGGTGTCTATGTGTATTGGAGTAAAACTCCCGAAAATCCTCCGGTATGATGATCGAGTGCCCGGGCGTGTCCTCCTTCTTTCCTCGAAAACTTTGCGAATCGCTCCGTACACATCCGCAAGACCGAGTAAGTCGCATCTATTAACCTCGAGAGTTCCGCGCACGCGTTCATCAATATTTGTCTTCTTCGGGTGGGGGGGGGGGGGGNTCGATTTGTTAAAAGAAAAAAGAAAAAAAAATTAAAGTTTAATGTAGAGTGTAACCTTGTATGATTTGTTTGAACATTTTTGCGAATTTTAGGTACCTCTCAGCCGTAAAACCTCCGCAGAATGGGTCTGAGAAAAAAAAAAGAATTTTTCAAAACTGTGAACTTATACATATAATACATACGCAAATCACGAAGAAAACTTTTATACACACGTAGACGTAAGCGGTAAATAAATTATACATATACATATATATAGGGGAAGGGCGTTTTTAATCACATTCACTCTTTCTCTAATAGGAGAGAAAAACTTTTTATACGCAGATATTGATAAAACTAATTATATATAAATACCATTTAAACGTTTAAAAAATATCTAAGAAGAGATGAAATAAGAATAAACCTCACAAATGNGTAAAATGGACAAATTAAATTAAAATAAACACATCTTAGTATGTAACTCAGTACTTTTTTTGTACAATCACGCGAGAGAATAAGAATAAATTAAAAATTAATAAGACAAAAAAATCTGTGCAATGTCGAACAGCGTGTGCGTGTTGTTATAATCAATATGACAATGAAAATATGTATTAGGCAAGTAAGTACGTACATCATAAGAAGAAAAAAAAAGAAGTACATAGCTTTATGCTAGAAAGACTAGAATCAATGGGTCCCTCACTCAAGTTTATAATATCCCCCCTTTACTTCAATAGTCACACAGGCGTAAGCAAATGTGTGTTGTTGCATGTTACGATTTGGTGTCAGTCAAATTGTAATTTATGCCTCTACTTATTGAGTTATAAAAAGTGAGGGAGAATGACGAAAGGCCACCTTGTGTTGTAAAACGTACTATAACTCATTTTAAATATTGTCTATATTTCACTTGAATGTGCAAAATAGAATTCAGAAAAAAAGAGTGCGATGGAGGTGAGAAAAAATTAAAAGTTAAAGATTAACAAAAAAATTGTAGAGTATGTGCGACTAAGCAACAAAGCGACGAAAAAAAACCCAGAGAAAAGTTGTAAGCATACGTAGTCCGACAATTTTTTCAAGCTATATTTAAAATATGATCATGACAATTATTTTTATCCTCAAACTTGTGTAGAGCTTTTAGTACATTTTCTAACTTGAAAAAAAAAAAACAAAAAAATGAAATGAAAAAGTATGGTGTTATGATTTTATGAAAGAGTAAGAAAAATTTCAATAAATAATGTAAAGGCACTCGAGTAACGCGCAATGAAGATGGTGCCCGAGTGTATTGACGTCAATCGAAGATTTCAGCAAAGGTGATCGAAAGAAAAAAAAAAAAAAAAAAAAAAAAAAAAATTATCGGAGCCCGAGAAATGAAGCTCCTCGAAGCCGCAACGTCGATTAGATAATAATAAAAAAATTGATATTAAAGATACTCAAGTTACTGTATTTTGTATTTCATTCCCGTAGATTTTACATGTGCTTTTGCGCTGTACAAATTCCTCTTTAACATTGTCGTTTTTACTAAAATTAAAGCTACGTATCTTTACTTTTCCCACTGCACCTTATCTTCTTTCCATCTCGTAACATGATTCATCGATTATTCAACAAAAATAACAACAAAATATTTCGAGCCCATAGTGTTACATGATTAACGTTTCTTTTATATCCTTACATTTCTAGTTTTATAAGTTCCATATATAGTCGAAAAAACATGCTATTTATACATATCGCGCTGCTGCGAACCATTCTTACTTCATTTCTGTACATCTTCCTTTTATCATTAGTAAATTACTATTGCACATACTTTGCTAACAAAAGTGGAAAGCTCTTTTTCCAAACGATAATTTTTTCGATTTTAATAATTATATTATTTTATTATCGACACCTCTGTTGGACGTATGTACGAGTAATGATCGTATTAATTGGCATTTTTTTCCTCACTGGGTGGGCGAAAAAGAGGTAGGGTTGAGGATACGACAGTGCATCTCACGGATGAGAGGTACCGTGTAGGCAACGCACTCATCCCAGCCAGGTGATCGCCAAGCACTCTCACGTGTTTCTTTACGCTGCTGCAGATCCTTGTAACCTAGAATTAATTAACAATAATTCATTTATATTTTAATTTCATTATAGTATGAAAATAGAGCTTTTTGGTGGCTGGAAAAAAAAAAATTAATTTATGCTCAGAATTTCTGTTTATCGTAATTACTTACACCAAATATGATGAACATTGTAGAGGCGTCCTATTTGCGAGAAAAAGCCCGCAAAAGCTTCATCGTTATTGCGTCTGAAATTGACTGCTCTGGCCCAATTGTTTCCCCATTCAATCATTGTACCGGGTTTTAAACTATAGCTTCGTATTTCATATTTATTCACGCCCTCTCTTAAAACTATTTGTGGCCAATAACTAAATGCTAACAAATATTGTAAATGCCGCGATCTCAAATAGTTTCCGCGTTCCTTGAGTAGTTTTTGGTAATCCTAAATCAGAAATTTATAAAAATTTTCATTTATTTTAACACTTAATTAAAAAAAAAGAAAAAAAATTACCTCATCTTTGGCAAGTAGATTTTGTGCTTTATCTACAATTTGGAATCCTCCACTGTACTGCCACAAGTGGAGTGCTTGATCTAAATCTCCAACTTCAACAGTCCATGACCCAACAAGTTCTAGATTCAAGTCTTGTTTTTTGGAATGAATAAGCGCAACATTTTGAGAACTACGGGACGCAAAAATTCTTTACTCACAATATGTTCCATTGAATTTGGTGAAATGTAATTTACAATAATTATTATTATTATGCAATGGAAATTTTACTTTCGCGAGTCCACTTCTCTTCTTATCTTTGTAGCTTTTGACGTACTTAATTCTTGCAAAACATCCGGGATAAGATAAAACCTTCACCTAATCGTTTTGAGCAATGCCAAGATCGTTATTTTATAATTCTAGAAATTTTAAATAGCATCATAGCCCATTACGGTATTTTAAATCGACTTTTAAAGGAAAACAGTTAAAGAAACTCTGTTGATGTTACTGATTTTCTCAGAACAGTTTGACGTTTTTCATTAACTTTTATCGAATGTCATTCTGACGTTTAATTTTGCTCCACTTAACTAATAGCCTTTAGTAAACAACATGAGCTTGAGAAGACTCCATTAAATAAGTACCATGTAGGCAAAAAGGAACACTCGATGATAATAAAAATTAAATCCTTTTGCAGCAGCTAACGAGCTGCATTTGAAATAAAAAAAATTTTCCCAAATGTACCGCTGTTGTGGTCGAATGGTAAAATAATATACATATATATACATATATACTCACTAATTATTCAAATATTTGTCGTAGGAGTCAGGGCGAATGTTGTGGGTGTGTAGCGCGTAGATGACCTGCTTGTCCGAGAGCATTCGCGAGTGCGACTCCTTGGTCGGCTCGATCTTCCTCACGAGTAACTTGCTGAACCATCCTTCGCTTATGTCCTGGAGGTCGGCCGATTTGGTCAGACACCTGCAGATCGTCCCCAAAAACAAGAATAAATTACCAAAGCTCTTTTTTTGTATCACGAGGACGAAAATAAACGCAGCATTAAACTATTGGGAGCAGCGAATATTTGCGCGTGACAAGACAATTGTATCAAAATATTGTGGGGATAGAAAAGTACATCATAATTATATACTTGGAAATATGAATAAAAACAGATAATTAAACCTGGCATTGGGCGTTTGGATGAAAGTCGATCTACCGCTGCAGGAGGCGAGAAGCGGCTGCTGGAGAACAGCTCCAAAGTACCTTCTCGTCACGGCAGCCATTATTGCCCGCGAGAGGAGAGGATTATAATACAAGTATTTTATTTCTACTCTATCTCAATTCATTCGGCAGCCCCCGGCACCCACGCAAACACTTCTCTCTTTCTGTGGGTCAAGTATACCTATGTACAAGTTCTTTATAACATTATCAGAGCAGAATCAGAACTAAGTACAGCCATATGTTTATGTATACTTAAGTATATACATGTGTATATATATACCGAGATCTCGATGAAATGTTGTGATATTTTTGTGTGATCATAAATCATAAATATAGCAGACGACGGTGGACGGCGGACGGCTCCTATCTCCTATATGAGCGCGTGTGTTATATATATATATATGTGAAAAATTATTGTACTACTGGATCTGGAAGATGTT
Organism: Copidosoma floridanum; assembly: GCF_000648655.2. Next base: position 658,610 of record NW_019379672.1, read on the forward strand.
TGTTACATATACTTATTATGTAAATTATACGCATATAGGTAATTGGGTGTTATGTATTCTAGCCACACCCATCATTACGAATATATAAAAATAAAAATACAGGGTACAGCAGGTAGTTATGTTCGTACTCGAGATGGTTTTACCTTTGTCTAAATATTAATTGTTAACTGATTCTTTGAAAGTTAAATTAAAAATTTCGAATGTTTAGTTGCGGCGAATGAATACAATGAATTACAAATATTTAAACCTATTGGATGTATTTTGTATTGTACGGCGTTTCTACCCTACTGACTGCGTGATATCTATGTATGGTATTGATTATTTATTTTAACTATATAATACTTTAAAACTATATAGTTATCAATGTTTTAACGTATAAAATAACGAGAATACAAGCATATTCAAGAAAACTAAAAAAGTCTCATTATAGTCATTATTAATTGTTATTTTTTACATAAATATATGGATTGCGATCATGCAAATAATATTTAAAGTAAAAATAATTTAGTCGGTAAGGTAGAAACTTCCGGTAAAACACGCATTGGCAGTTCCCCGAGTTGCCACGTGTATAATTATGCGCTCTTGTTCTTGACTTGTTCTTGTTGTGTTGTGTTTTGTGTTTGTGCATGCTATATGTGCTCTTGCGACTTGCGACATTTGCGTGATTCTCGTTTTTTCGTGCAAACAGTGACCACATCAGCGATTTAATCTTTTTGATTTAATTATAAAGGAATTGGTGTTTTTTTTACATCTCTCGAGTAGGTAAGTACGAAACACTTGATATGGTTTTGTCCTCTGTTGGGTAATTTTTCTTATTCGTGCATTAAAAATAGCAACTATTAACTCTACGAAAAGATAACGTAGAACAAAAAAAATCCCGGCATGCTTACACGTATTTTGTACTGTTGCTGATCTTAAAAAGAACTTGTAGAAGAAATGTACTTGAATAAATTACGGATTGCCTTTTTTTGCGTTCATACAAGTTGCGTGGGACGAAAGCGTTAAAAACAGACTCAATAATTAACATTTTTTAATGCGTAGCATGCCCGTGAGAGTGTGTGTGTTCATATGTGTGTCGGACACCGGCACACGCGTCAAAGAATTTGCTCGAATTTGCTCGAAAGAAATGAAAAGAATATAAAAAGGGACAAAAAACCACGTCGCTATTGTCTGTCGGCGACTTGGCGATCGGCACAATGCAAATATCGCCTTTTTAAACACTCAAATTGTATTATTATTCGAATAAAAATTTTAAAGGTCTCTACTTCATAGTTTTTTATTTATTGTTCAAGTATAAAAATTTACCCTCTAATTTGTGTATTTATTACATTAAGATTATACATTCGTTGAGATAACTACGCAATATAACCTAAATTTAATTCTTTGTAGTCTTGAATGAAATATTTTTCAAGAGTAAGTATTACTTACTTTAATTGTACTAGGTATGATTAAATTTCATTATTAACATATTTGAAAAATCAATTTAATCATCATGATGGACCAAATTATCTATACTCTTAGAAATTATTGATAAATTAGAAATGTGTAATATTCTATATTAAAAAAAAAAAGAATTTCAATTTGCTAAAGATTATTTTATTTGCATTACAGATTGAAAGATGAAGGAATCATTGCCATTTAGTGATGAGCAAATTGCACAGCTCAAATTATTCATTGAGTCGTGCAAATTGCAGCCAAACGTTCTTCACCATCCTAAACTTACTTTCTTCAAAAGCTACTTACTCTCGCTAAGAGCTCAACTCCCAAAGCAAGAAGAGACAAAGGAATCCGAACCTGCTCCTGTGAGTGAAAGTGAAGAAAGTGAAGGAAGTGATTTGGAACTTGATACAACCAATGTCATAGGTAAAACTTCAACATTCATTATTTTTTATTTACAAAGTTTATTTCTACCCTTGGCACTTGTCAATCGTTACAGAACCAGATACAGATGAGCCCCAGCCTATGGGTGATGTAGATGCGGAACCAACAGAAGAACAGATTGACCAATCCATAGAAAAACGTTCAGCAGCAATGTCTGAATATCGCGCCAAAAACTACGATAAAGCCATCCAGCTCTATACAGAGTCCATTGAGTTGGACCCTACATCGCCGATCTCGTTTGCAAAACGTGCCCAGGTCTACATCGCCTTGAAAAAACCAAACGCCTGCATTCGTGACTGTGAACGTGCCCTTGAGATCAATCCTGACAGTGCACTCGCGCATAAAATGCGGGGTAGAGCAAATCAGCTGTTGGGTAATTGGGAAGATGCTGCTAGGGATTTGAGAGTAGCTGTCAAGTCTGATTTTGACGAAGAGGCTAATGAATGGCTGAATGAAATTACACCAACTGTAAGTAATCTTTTTCTACATTCAAGTACATTTTCAACATAAATAATAACTACAAAAAACTACCAAAAAAGCCAACATAGATATTTGCTCATATAAAGCATTTATTTTAGTCATTGTTTACTTTTTTACATTTTTCGTCGTTTTTCGTAGTTTTTTGTATTCATACAATTATCCACAAGATGAAAATTAATCAAGCACTTGTGGTTTTTGGAGTCATGTTTGAAAATATTCCGCGAAATTTCTAAATTTATCTTGGTTGTAGTCTACACTTACTTATTTACTTACCAACAATGATTCAAGCACTAATTTTAAATTAAAAGTTATTTCCCCACTCTTCTTGCACTTTCATTCTAAAAATACATTTATAAATTCACAATTCAACAAGAAAATTTTATTCGAGGATATGTAAATAACAATAAAACGCATGAGTAGGGAATTTTTAAATTTTTATTGACTTTTTTTTAAATTAAATTATGTCGCGAATAACCTAACGCAAAACATTGAACCATCAAAATAGCGCTCTACCACATTGTAATTTATGCTTTGAACACTTTTGCATAAAACATTTTTCATTATCGTTTAAATAAAAATTATTATTGTTCGAAATTTTTTAAAACTTTTTCAAAACTTTGATATACGCGAAATTGGCAATACAAGAGTCGATGATGCACATATATTTAGGCAGTACGTTCAGAAACGCGTAAGTTAAAAAAAAAATTAAAATCATGCTCGATCCTAAAGCTACTAATATATTACTTTAATATTGATATCTATTAATCCTAATATCATTACAAGTATGATATGAATAATCTCAATAGAAAAGGAACTTTGCCGAGTTGAAATATTTAAAAAATAAGTAAATTGATTATTTTGAAAAAAAAAAATATTTTTATTCTACCAAAAAGCGTGTCCTCACATTTCAACAATGAAACAACAACACAACGTTCAAAAACTTTAGGTTTTCAATAATCTAGCCACAACTCGCCATTGTTCCTCAATACTCGACATATTAAATAATAATGAGAATAATCATGATAAGAATAACAATAGTTACATTAAATCAGAAGTATATCAACAGAAGGTGCACAATATCTCTGTCGGCGGCTGTAAACTTATGTACAGCATTTGCAAATTTTTAAGAGACAGTTGAATTGTAAACATAATATTATTGTTCATCTTTGCTCAATTATTAAGAGCACAGTTTGTTAACTTTTTTTGCTTGTGATGAAAGACAAGGAAAAAATAAACGTCTAGTTTTTTTGGCCGCTCATACTTGCTCTCACAGACTTGCATATTTTTACATTTTTTTTATTTATGTATTTTATTTTATTTATTTATTTTATTTTTTTTGACGAAAATCATAATATGTATTGTTGTCGTTATTGTCACGGTAAAACTTAACAACAGAAAATTTTACTTGATACATCACATTTTGTGCGACGTGTCACGTTAAAAGTATTTTTTAAGCTGCATATACTTGATGCCAAACTTTCGTTTTGGTGTTCTTTAATCATCAAATAAGAAAACGGTCATTGAAATCATCTTCCATGACGTATGTTAAATTGGTAACTACATAAAAAAAAGGAGAAGAAAATAATGTTCAAAGAGAGGAGAGAAATAAATTCATGTTCGACAAAATAGGTATAATAGTTCAAGGTGTAATCATACATTGAATTGCACAATACTAAACTATTTCCCTCTTGGTGTAGTAACAATTTGACAGGCTTTGATCATGCCTTTCCTTTGTCCTTCTCAACCTGCCCGTATGAGGACTGAGAAGGAATCTTTGGTCTTCTGTAGTCATGTTCTCAATTTTATTTTATAGTTGAAAAAAAAAAGGAAAAAGAAAAAAAAGAAACTCGATATTCGGCAGACCAGCTGATGTGCGAGTAGGCACCATCAGCATCTTGATCCGAAGTACGAGTATGCGTGTACATGTTGTCAGCTCACAATTGTACTTAAATCGTCTCCAGCGAAGAGAAGCGGTGCCGACAAATCGTGGAGTTTTGCAAAATTTTCGTGGAATAATCGATTTTGGAAACATCCTAGATCTGAAAAATCGTCAACTGAAGCCTATAGAGAAAAGGGTAGAAAGAAGAAAAAAAGGCACGCAAGAGCTTGTAATGAAAAGTCTCCAAGAGGTACCGGCACGGCGCATCATCAACCGGGACCACCTCAACTGAACGAGAGCCTCGAAGCACCACTCCTTGCGGGCTGCTTTTTCTGGTTGGCAGCATCAGGAGTTTCGGGCTTGGGCGACGCGGGAAGAGGAGCGGGTGGTGAAGAGAGGAGTGACGTCGAGTCGTCCTGTTGGACGGTGGCTCTCTTGTACTTGCCGACGAGCTCGGGCAGGTCGTAGGCTATGGCGACGTCGAGCCTATTGATGGGACAGCCCCGGAAGTAGGTGCAGGTCGAGCTGAGCAGGGGGAACTCGTAGAGGGAGTTCAGCCGGAAAAAGTCGCGGTAGACGTCCGGGTCGGGCAGGTCGTAGCGCGATATGTTGGTCAGGGTGCTCAGGCCCTCGTAGATGTGGTAGTCTTGCGGGCTCTCGATTATCCGATCGCTCGTGTCCTTTTTCTTCGCAAAGAAGCTCTTCTGGTTGTAGTAGGTCGTTAGGTAACAGTCCACCATCTTTGCGTGGTTGCGCACTCGAACCTTTGGTTTTTCATTTTTTTACAAGGGAAGAAGTTTTATTTTCTTTTCGTAAAAATGCTCGATTTTTTAAACTAAAACCCACCTTACTGACGTATAGGTATATATTGTTGTATCCAGCGTTACTTGAAATATCATTCACAATCACAAATCGGCAATATACCGAAGCATGTTTGTGAATGTTTATCTTTAAAAATATTACTGTGAAACTCAATCAAAGACGAGCGTATTGTCGGTAAGGTCGGTTTGTACTTGACAATTGAATTATCCAAATAAAAGTACGTGTCGAGTACTCACAGCGAATCTCCTGGCGCTGGCGATCTTGTGCTCGACCCGTTTGTCGATGGCGGTGCGTAAGTCGCGGAGGAAGGCGCGTTCCTGGGCGTAGAGCAGCCTCGTGGGGGCGCCAGCCTCGTAGGGTATCGACCACAGGGACGCGGAGTACATTATCGGCGGCTCAGCGCTCGACATGAGCGGCGAAATGTTCCAGATTAAGGCGCCCTGCACTCGCATCAGCTCCTCTGGTTTCACCTGATCCGCCTTGTTCAGTATGATCCTCGTCTGGCGTTGGTCAGTTTTTTTCTCTTAGACAATGTTTTTTCAATCGAAAAACAACTTTTTTCCATTTACCTGGTATTCGCGTCCCTTGAGCTGGTCGAGAATGGCTTCGGTTTCAGGTCCAACGTCGAGCTTGGACGGGTCGTAGACCAGGAAAATAATGTCCGCCCTGTCGATGAACCACTGGCATGCATCATTGAACGGAAACAGCCTCTGCACCTGTTTTCGGATCTCCAAGATTCCGGGGATCTCGACGATGTTTACCTGCATCCATGAGTCAATTTATTTTGTTTGTTTCTTTTGTCATTGGCGATCGTAGAATCTTTTTTAATCAGTTGTTTTTAATTTCCAGCATCTCACCTTTTCGAGCAGCTTGTTCTTTAGCTTGTACCCTTTCAGACGATCGAGCAATCCCTGACCAAACTTTTGGAGTCCCGAAAACGTCCAGTCGGCGGCCAACTGGGTTCCGTCCAGTACCTCCTCCTCCTCGCCGTGCATCAAAATATTGAAGTAAGCCGGCGACGGTTCGGCACCTAATGCGATTCATTCGTAATTTGTGATTTCGTTCATCTCGTGACAACATTCACTCAAATTCAAGACAGACCCGTTCTCAACGACGTTGCTTTGTACTCCATGTCCAGTAGATAATTGATGATGGACGATTTACCCCCGCTCCAGGGACCCATGAACAGTACCAAGGGTTTTGAAAAAATTTCTGGATCTAAACGCATCCAAACAACAACGTTCGTCAAAACAACAGCCAGGTTAACACATGTGCAGCTAAATTACCTCCAAAGTGACGATTGCTCAGATCTCGGTACTTGTAAAGAGTCTCCAGGGGCTTGATGGCATTGTCGTAGAGCCTCTTGAGGTCTCTTAGGATAACATCGGCCACCCTCTCGACGGCCCTCTCCTTATCCTCGTTTTCCTCGTCCAACTTGAGCAACTGGTTTACGTGATCCCTGGGCCTGAGTATCTCCGGGATCTCGATCTCCATGATCAGCTCTTCCTCCTCCGGCCTCGACTCCTCCTCGACTCCATCTCCCTCCGCCTCCACTTCCCCACTTCCAGCGTCTCCCGAGGCTTCCTCTTGGCTCTCCCCTTCATCTGAAACAAACGCCCAGCCATCCGATTGTACAACCCAAACTATACGACAATCACGTCTCCCTCCATATACCCACCACCTTCCCCTGATTTTCCAGCCTCGACCTCCAAAGACTCCCCGGCCTCTTCTTTCTTCACCACCTCCTCCTCCTCCGCCTCGGCGCTCTTTTCACTCTTTTCACCCTCCTTTGCTTCCTCCTCTTCCTTACTAACTGCCTCGGCTGCCGGCTCAGGTTCCTCCTCGACTACAACTACCGCCTCCTTCTCTTCTTCCACGGTTTTATCCCCCTCCTCCTCCTCCTTTTCCCCCGAATCTTCCTTTTTCTCTTCTCCACTGTCCTCCTCGGACACTCTCTGCTCCCCGCTGTCGGCAGCCTTGTCCTCCTCTACAGACTCTGTTTGCTGCTCGACTCCTTCCTCCCCCGACTCCCCTTCGGCCCTCTTCTCTTCCTCGGGCTCGCCCTCGTCTTCACCGCTCTTCCCCGAGCCCTCCTTCTGCTCCTCTTCGGATGCCTCCTCCTCGACCACCGCCACCTCCTCCTCCTCCTCCTCTACAATGGCCTGCTCCTCAGTCTCTCCCTCTTTCTCCTCCGATTTGTCCTCTTCGACAAAAAAGAAAAGATTCACCACAATAGCCCTCGCACACCGAGCTACCTACCTCGAGACCCACCAAATTAGATGCATACCTTCGGTTAGATCGGCTGCCTCCTTGGACCCGGCCTCGTCCTCCTCGGCTATCGGCACCGGCTCCTCGCTGCCCTCCACCTCCGCGCTGACCGCCTCGCCGTCCCCATCGTCGCTCTGGTCGTCATCCTCGACTCCAGGCGCGTCTCGCTTCTCTCTGCCATCCTCCGATTCTTCGTCCTGGGGATAGAGCAAGTCGGTTTTACCGCGGCAAATTTGGATAAGTACTAACGCATTCGAGATAACTGTCAGAGAGAGAGAGAGAGAGCGATTTTTCACAATCTGACAAAAGTAACACGCCGGCTGTCGAGAAAAATTGCATACGCCCGTGCGGGGTATCACACGCACGCACGTCAGTTTTCTCTCTCTCTCTCTAGATCTGTTATATTTCTGGACTTTGAGGTTGCACTCTAGTTCGCCCGGAATCCGCGTGCGCGTTAAATTTGACTCTGGTGAAATCTTCGTATACCCAAAGTGTCCGCGTATTTTTAGAATCCTCCTCCCCTACGAGAGAAGGGGGGTAGGGGTGGGAAAAAGAATAAAGTTATAACGTACAATGCAAAGGATCACGTGCGAAACGGTCCATCGTTGTGGACCGTTGTGCTTGAGTCAGCCGAACTTACGTTTTCGTTTGCATCGGCGGCCGATTCTTCCGCTGGCCCTTCGTCGTGCTCGTCGTCCGCATCTTCCGTCTGCTCCTCAGATCCTTCTAAACATTGGGTTTTTTTTTTTTTTTTTTTTTTTTTTTTTTTTTTTTNGTGGGGCCCCACCGCCGTCCAAGCCCTCCGAGCCCGATGACTTTGGTCTGGATTAGAGGGGACGAGCTCCAAACATTGGGTTTTTTTTTTTTTTTTTTTTTTTTCTTCTTTAACAATGGTAGTACTTAATTTTTTCATTCAAAGCGTTTCAATGTCATGCGCTGTTCGAATAGAAAAAGTGTATTTGAAAAATGGATCGTCGCAGTTGCGTGTATTTTATTTTAGTCGCGATTCGCGAGCAATAGCCGAGTGTACGTGTATACGTGGACAAGCGGCGTTACGCAGTTGACAAATATCGTACACGTCTGAGGGCAAACGATGCCAAAACGTTGAAATTATTCGGTGCCGTCGAATCCACCTCGTTCGAAACGCAAAACACTCGCCGTACGATAAATTTTTCTCTTTTCTTCAACAATTTTATGTAGAAATGTATTTCATATACACGCATATGCGACTCGATTCCGTAAAATTGTTGTGCGCTTGTGTTGAAGCCACTACCTCGTACCCCGAGACTTTACCTGTGCCCAAATCCTTCAAAGCTTTCTCAATGTAAGGCCGACATTGGTCCTCTGAGGGTACTTTTTCCAGCTCCTCGCCTTGCACACCTATACAGTTATAACCATCAGTTCAATGTTGTATACTTTTGCCTCATCGACAAAACGAGATTTAATCGAGCGCATCCCTCGCAAGACAAAATCGAGTTTGGAAAATCGGTAGAAACTTCTCTCGCGCTACGTGATCTTGGCCGGGGAATATGCCGATTCGCTCCCCTGAGCTAGACGCGTATACATACAGATAGAGAGGGGCTCTATATAATATTACGCGAGTATATGTAATACCTGGGCCGAGGCCGAGTGTTCTAAGTTTAGCTAAGACGGGTAGGCGGCACCGCACCACGCGCGCACAGCTGAGATATATCTCGCCGCCGGCTGCTGTATCTTCCTCCCGACACTTATTACATGAGCAAAAATAATATTTCCTCCCCTGTCTCTCCTTTCGATGTATCTTTTTTTTTTTTTTTTTCTCACGTGTACAGGGTTATTGGTATACGCATAGGGTGGATCATCGATCGCGTACCGATCGCGCGGACCAAGGTGCATTCCGATGACAATGTCGAGTTGTTTGAATGTTACTTAAAAATTAACAAAGCTTAATGAGAAAACGAAAAATTGTAGGTGGATGAATATCGACAAACCCGAGGTCTCGAAAATGAAAAAAAGCAGCAAGAAGGAAAAAGAAAAAAACCGCCAAAGTAGGAAAAAGAAGAAGAAGAAAAAAAAAAACATAATCCCGGTGACTTTGACACTTTCATAGTTTTAGGTGAGATTGACGCGCCATTGATGTGCACATAGATAGATATACACATGAAAAGTATTTTAAATGGGGCCAGCAGTGGTCCGCGGCTGTTTTTAAATGACTCGCGACCGCATCGACTTGACCGTGACGGTCGGGAGACCAAGGGAGTGGGGTACCAATGTCAAAAGCGTCAAGTCGGAGGAGACGATGTCGTTGCTGGTACAGGGTGTACAAACATCTATGTACATATATGCGTGGGCCTGGAGTTTTTGGGCGCGAGTTTCGTCGTTGCCAAAATTATCCGGGCTGCGGGGGTCAAGTGTTGCCGGAGCCTCGTTTTTGACCGGTAACCGAGTCGACGGTGAGTTTTCCCGAAATCTCGCATATAGACTTGGCATGCTAACAATTTACATCACTTTGGTCGCTGGTTCAGGTTGATCGTTCAATTGGATCGTCGAACGATCGTTTCCTCGGCGCAACTAATGATTTTAGACTATAGGATGTCGAGATAAAGGTTAAAAATAGTCAACAATGCCTTCACTCTGCAGCCCATTTCGATCTAATAACTCAGGCTGTAATGACGTTAATGACTTATTGGCACGATCTATACATCTTTTTTTTTTTCTTACTTTAAAATAGACGCCGCGGACGATGTAAAAATATTTCCTGCCGGCTATTTTCGATCGAGGCTTCCTTCGCAACGAGAGCGTGAAATTGTAATTTTTGTCCATCGAAATGAATCGAGTAACGTCTCGAAGTGTACTTTGATTGGCAGTCATTGTAAATGCGTTATTTATGGTTGTTACCGATCCACTACTTCGTATGGGCACCAAAAAAAGCAAAAAGAGCAAACCCTGAGCTGATGAAATGGCATGGTCGAAAAATTATCATCGGCCAACGTTGGACGGGGAGCCGCGCTTACGTAATTAGCTCGATCCGAAAATCCACGAAATCGGCGAGGTGTGCTGTTTTGCAAAATCCCCAGAGATTCCGACAACCGATTTCATTGATTATTTATGATTTTAGACGACTTCTGGAGGAAAAAAAAGCCACAGAAGATCAAAGTTCGTTGCGCCAAGATGACGCGAAAAACCAAAATTTTCCCCCTCGCACCCTTACGTAACACCCAATTGTAAGACCTAAAAGTACGAGTGAAACGAAGAACAGCAATCGCCTCGAGTAACCGACCAAACGCGGAGGAGGCGCCAAGTTTGGCACTGAGGGTCCTTATTCGGGTGAAAAATTGTTTCCCTGCCCTCTGGTGGTGCTGGCGTTGACTTTTCCTTCGCGCACTCGACGGAGAATCACCTCCGAAATTCGTGAAAAATCGCAGGATCGAACAAACGCGTCAAAGGCCGATTCAACAGGTCACACGGGAAAGGGGAAACGATATCTCATCTCCGCGCACAAGAACAAAAAAACGCTGCACTTGTACGAACAAATCGGGTATTGTTCGCGCGATCGAAGGATGCGCTCGATATCGTCGCCACGTCCACACTCGGGAGAGGGAGCACCACTTTGTATTGATTGTATACACGCGTATGTACCCTGCAAGGTCACGGCTAGAAGGAGGCCCAGCAGGAGGCCCGCGACGAGCAGTATCGCGGGTCTCGTTCGCGTCGAGCCCGTCATAGCGTCACAACACGTCCCTCGAACGCACCACGCGACGCACTGAACGCGCCCCGCCGATACCGACGCGCTTTTCCGTCCGTGCGCGTGCATATTGCTCTATATATTTATATATGTATACATGTAGATACATGTATATGGTGTCGACTAGTGGATTTTGGTTTTCACTCCTCTCTGGTACGCGGACAAAGATAGACGCGCTTCGTCTCTTTTTCGCCCTCCCTGTTGTATACGAGGGGGACGAGTGATCGGTAAGGGTCGGGTTCGATTTCCCGTCGATATCGCGCGAGCCTGAAATTCCCCTCGTCGCTGCTATCCACGCGAAAAGAGGCCTCTAGTCGAGCTTTTTCGCATTTAAATTTTGCGGTGTCTATATATTTGTACACGGAAAAAAAAAAAAAAAGAAATAGAGTCTCGGCCGAGGTCGCGAGTGCATATAGGGTTTGTCGTAGCGTGCAATCGACGACTTTGACCGCCGATGCGGTGACTCTTCCTGCAGCGAGATGATGAACTCGGCTATCTTGCGCGTCGCCCAGAAATAAACTAAGATCGGGCTATTCTTCGGCGACATTCGATGGCAGCCGTACATATACATGTAATATGTTATGTATACCCTTTTGTCGACGCTCTTTGATACATTTATTTGTCCGAGCATCTCTCTTTGTGTATATGTATATAGATGTCGGGTTGATGGCACCAGGTGCTCTCCCAAGCGCGTGCCGATCGCTCGTCACTTTTTATTTGCCGGTCGTTGCGCCGGCTCGGCGCGATCGGATGATCTGCATCGGCCATCCGTCAATCTTATACATGTATATATGTATACCTATTGTAACCTATACCCGATGCACCTTTGGCGGGTGAGATTTATGTCGGTTCGACGATCGATCGAAATACTCTGTGTACACGGAAGTAACGAGATTTTTGAGCTTTTTTTTTTTTCATTTTATTATCTGTTTGCTGAGATGCTCGTTTTTTGATAAACAATTAAAATAGTGACCTAATCTCTTATTTCATCAGAGTTAAAAAAAAAAAATTCAGTTTTTCACGAAGGACATAAGTGTCATCTTGCATGAGCCTTCTTGAGCCTATAAAAATTATTTGATCTGGTAAAATACTTACCTATATTATACGTATGTAAACATAAGGGATCAGTTTTTTTTTGTTCAAGGCCAGTCTGACCGATCGCAGGATATTCATCAGAGCTCATAATTATACCATCATAGAAATCTTTACACAGATATTCATTTGATGAAAAATTGCATCCTCCATGTGTATGTGTATATGTACGTCGTATACTAGCGAAAAATGTGTGCACCGCTTAGTCTCCTCCAATCTCTTTCTCATTACCTCGGCCTCCATCCCGTTGCGTCAACAAGTAGGTATATACATACAGATACATCATACCTAGTACACGTTCCGACGATTTTCGGGGACTCGAAAATAGGAGAACAAGGTCGCGAGCGCGTCTCTGCACGCACGTTTGCGAGATGAAATTTTTTTTTTGTTTTGTTAAAACAAGCATTTATTCTGGGAAAGTTTTTTTCTCAAAGCTCTCTTTTTTCGAGTCCATACGTATATACACGGTGACTAAGAAATATCGTGAATCAGGCAGATGATGTTATGCTCCTATATAACAATGCAATGAAGCGAAACACGTGTCGCCGGTGCCTTTGCTCTCGTAAATATAATAAAGCTCCGATAAACGATGAAACGGCGGATCACTTGGCGATGGGGGAAAAATTTGTATACGCGTTTTAACGCTGATCGTATGGGCGTAAAGTGAGTCGAAGCAAAAGGAGAGGAAACACCGCCGGCAGATACGAGGGGGGGGGAAAGGGGACGGGAAAAAGCCCGAATTAGACGTCCGGGCCGAACAAGCCGGCTCCCCCCCTACTCGTGGGGCTGATGGTCCTCGTATGATTCGCGTTTCCAAAGATCCGCAACACCTTAGCGAGCCCCTTGCTCGACACGCTTCGTTTCGACCCATCGATCGGATGGTCCTACATGTGTTACGGTTATCACTGATTTTTGCTGACTCGGCTCTACTCGGTTGGGGAGCGCGACAAAAATCAACGTTGTTACAATTATGTACTTATACAATCGAACGAACAAAAGTAACCGAGTTACTCGCCAGCTCTTCATACGTATATATACTTATTTTTAAACGCCCAAGTGTGTATTAATACATACCATTTACACATACGCGATGGATGTAACATACAAGTGTGACGTCTGTCGGGTTGTCACAAAAAATCATGTCCAACCGTTCCACGCGTTTTTACTTTTTTCCCACCAAATGTACGCAGCCTTCTCGGCTGCCTTGGATTGTATTTATATCCGAGTCTATCCCAAACTTAGTATACTACTCGGTCGCATCGAAACAATTATTTCTCTCAACGCCTCGGAGCCCATGAACCCCAGCAGCCACTCTCTCTCTCTCTTGAAATTCCAAAGTAAATCAGCCTCTTTCCCCCCGACCTTTATACGATATATCTCTACGTAAGTATATATACACCTTTACACTTATAGAGTGCAACAAACACCACCTCGACAGTGCGCCCATCAGAGCTACACGGTGCAAAAAACCCAAATGTATGTATATGTGTGTACCTACCGATGATATCAACGACGTCGTACGCAAACGCAGTTTCGGCCAATTGGCCGGTTCGCCGGCTATTATTAAAAAGAGCCGGAGGTCGGTGAGACGCCGGGCTGTTCGCGTCACTCGTGATTTACCAAGCCTCGCTCGGACGATTTCCCTCCGACAGAGTACATGATACCTACTTGTACGTGCACATATTTTTATATATTTTACGTAGGATCATGGGTGAAAGAAAGGGGGTGCACTTTGTATAGTGACGTATGTGCAAGCGACCAATTTGAGACACGTGTGACGAGGGCGCGCGTCGTGCGCTTTTTTTTTTACCTTTGGCTCTCTCTTTTCTTGGATCACCGCACGATGAAACGCTGTGATGCGCTTCCGGCTTTTTTTTTTAAGCTCGTCTGTCTGGCTAGCTGTTGATCTGTAGGAATTTTTCAACCTTCGGTTGTGCCAAAGATACTTAATTTGCCGGCGTATAGCTTGTGGGTCGAGCTGAAAGTATATATACGTTGTTTAATGTCGAGTGACAAAATCGGGATTACGAAGCAATGCTTTTGGGGATGAATATAAATTGAAATATTTACCCAAAGGAATAACAATGTAGAGGTAATTTTTATACAATTTGCTGTATGAAAAGAAAAACAACAAATACAAATACGCTTTCGGATTCGGTCGTTTGCCGAAGCGAATTCATCGACATTGTACATTTGCGATCTACACTATCTAAAACACAGGGGTAATGTCTTATAATGTGTTTGACTCCCAAAGTACCGCTCGATATAAAAAAAAAATGCCCAAGCAATCGTAAAAAAAAAAAAAAAAAAAAAAAAAACCAACTTTTGCTTCCAGATCAAGAAGATCGAGGAGCACAAGCGCAAGAAGGAGCGCAGGCAGCGCGAGCGCGAGGACCGCGAGCGCCAGGAGCGCGTGAGGAAGGCGCGCGAGGCCCAAGAGAAGGCCCGGGCCGAGGCGGCCAACGACTGTTGTGGCAACGGCGGCTGCGGTACCGGACCGTGCAGCGGCGGTGCCGATGCCGGCGGCATGCCCGGCATGGGCCAGTTCTCGCAGTTCCTCAACGATCCGGAGGTCATCCAGGCGTTCCAGGTGAGTTTCAAAGCTTTTTTTTTTTCCTACAATGAACAGGTGGAGGTTTAATTTCGCGCGTCTCGTAGGATCCGGAAGTGGCTGCGGCTTTCAAGGACGTGTCGACGAATCCGAGCAACCTGTTCAAGTACCAGAGCAACCCCAAGGTGATGAGCGTGATCAACAAGATAGCCACAAAGTTTTCGGGCGGTGCTGGTGGATTGGGCGGTATGATGGGCGGTCTGGGTGGTATGATGGGCGGCATGGGAGGGGCAGGTGGGGCCCCACCGCCGTCCAAGCCCTCCGAGCCCGATGACTTTGGTCTGGATTAGAGGGGACGAGCTCCGTTGTGTCGGAGAAGCGTCTCGCGCTACATTACTTTTATGTACGAGCCATTTGGTTCTTTTTTTTTTTTTTTTCTTTAACTTTAAGATTTTTACTCGTTTCATCGACTTATATTTGTTGTTTCTTTTATTTCATCGACTTTAATTTTTCTTTAAATATATGTTTGTATATTACATAGCATTGCGATTGATAAGCTTCCAAGTCGAGTCTGACGAGATGGTAATATTTTTTCAAGTCTACAAAAACATTTGCCTCTTTTGTTTTTCCCACTCGAGCAGAGCTATTTTTTGTTTTTTGTTTTTGTCAGCTTACTCAACTATTAACCATAGCTTTATCCATAACACGTATTACAGTTGTTATCGAATGATTACACAGTTTTTACTTGAAATTTTTTTTTTTTTTTTTTTTAATTAGGAATAACTTGATGTTTTTTCAAATTAGATATTTCGTTAGATTTTATACACGAGTCGAAAAAATGTTGCGAGCCCATACATATACATTGGCAGCTCGAGCGTTGCACTGAACATTATTGAGTTAACCGCGTAATTTTAGTGCCTATCAAACGATTACAACCCAACAGCCCGATGTGATTTAGATAAAAAGTCAGATCATGCCACAAAGTTTTTCCCAGCTGTCGGAATTAGGTAAGTCGTGAGAGTGCATTTAAGTAATCTTTATTAATAATGATCGACATTGACTTTCTCCATTTGCTTAAACATTTAACTGATCCGAAGCTACGTTCGATAAAAATGCCATCTATCGATGTACAATGGTACTTGGAACGTATTTATATATATATAAATATATATGTTTAACAGATTGTAATCTCGATTTTCCTAATAAACGCAAATTGCAAACGATCACGCGTACATTCTCATTTCGTCGTCCTCCTCTTCTCCATTCCATCTTCAACTTGATAGTGTTAATGAAAAATACATCATGATATATATAATAATAATATTTACACATGCAAATACTAATATTAAAGCTACAATTAATAAATTTTTCTTCACGATACAGTTCAACGGTTTTTAGTACAAATTTAATGGCTAACGATTGTCCTTGCTCTTGTCATTGCGGAGCACAAAAAGAAAAATATAAGATTTTAACGTACTCTAAAAGGTAATACGTCATAAAAAAACACATTCCTATCCTATTTACATCCTCAATACTTGTATACTTCTTACGTATCAAGTTCGGTTCAAACCACTAAACTTTACATTGTACAGTTGTAATTATCTACCTATGAATTTTGATTGTCATCGATTTATTCGTTCTGTGATTGGTCCTGCCTTGGGGGGACGTAAATTTGAAAACGAGGTTAAATAATTAGTAGTTATAATTTTTGCATCGAAGAAAAATTAAATTATTAAATTGTTCTAACAAAATCGGCAAGTTAAATACTTGTTATTAACTGTGAGGGGGTTGGCGCGCGAAGCGCCCAGTCCTTGGACTAATGTACACATGTATCCATGCAAGATTAAGACCAAAAAAAAATTTTTTTTTTTTTTTTACACATTTGCTGCATCTGTATACTTGTAGTGTGCGTGCGATAGACATGGGTAAACAACAACGAGCGAGCATAATCAGGCTCGTCGGATCTTGAGCATGTGCAGATTCGGGTGCCATGGCACTTTGCGGAAGGTCGATGTCCCCTCTGTCGGTCCGTCCGTCTGCCAAAAGTAATCGGCCTCGTCGTCGGTCCTCCTGCCACCGGGCGCGCAGTCGAGCTCGTCCTCAGCGCTGTAGAACCTCATGTGCCTCTGGCCCGTGGTCACGTTCCTCCTCCAGGTGCCGGGCTCGCTCGTACTCACGCGTCGTACCATCGACTGACGAGGATGGCGTCGGTGGTGATGGCGGTGCTGCCGGCGATGAGGCGATTGGAGGACGTAGGGCGAGGTCGAGCGATGGGCCACGTACGGCAGATGGGCGTCCAAGTAAAGCCAACTCGCGCTGTCCATGTAGGGGTGCAAATAGGCCCGCCGCGCCGTCTTCTCGCCCCGCTGGCGACAGCCGGAGTCGAGGTTGCGGTGCTTGCGGTAACGTTGGCTTGGCTGTTTCTTCTTCTTCTTCTTCTTGCTCTTGTCGCTGCTCCAGACCTTTGACTTGAATCTTCTCATCGAAAACGAATCGAGCACTTGTTTCAGGATAATCAAGAAAATTCCTATACTGTTACAACTAGTGTGTGCGCATACCTGAAGGAGAATTTGTCGGCCAGTGTGTGTCGTCAGTTGAGCGGGTGGTCGCTCTTGATCGTTCTGTAGCACTTGCTCCAGGCCTCGAATAGTAAAACGAAGCTGTGAAACCGATAGAATATGAGCAGCGGCAGGCCGATCCTCGAGATGACGCCCCACGCCAGTATACCGAAGAACCTGAGCTGTAGCTCTTGCGATATCCAGTTTTGCGTGACTATGGTGTCGAAGGTCCACATCACGACTACAAGCCGTTTGTCAAAACGTTATTTTAAGGTATCGTAAACTACCAACATGTGCACGTGAGATTTTAGGTGGTTCCAACGCACCATTGCTAAACAGTAGAAACGTGATGATCTGCCTGCCCGGCTTGGCCATGATCTGGACACGAGTGATGCAGCATCTCTTGGAGGCCTCGGCGATCAGGGTGCTCTGGGCGAAGCACTGGACCAGCTGCAGAGCCGACGTCGTGAGCAGGAGGATGTGCCTATCCCGCATGTCCTCGACCTCCTTGTTGGGCTCGTTTTCAGTGTCCTAATGAACCGTCCCACCACACGAATCATGTATGTATTGCCGTGTATCGTCAAACGCATCATATACCTACCTGGAGATCGAGGGTGGCCAACGAGCAGGCCGAGGCGACTATCGTGAACACGGAGTAGAGCTGAACGCCGAAGAGCGCGACATTGGACAGCAGGGTGTCGAGGGCCGCGGGGGCTCTCGTGACCACCGACATCTGCCGGATCTGCACGAGTCCGCTGGCCGTCATCAGTCCGCTGAGGGCGAGTATGGTGCCGAGGGTGCCGCAAGTCAACCAAGTCAGGGTGACGACGGGAAAATTCTCGTCCTCGCGCACCACCAGGAATATCAGGATCGCCACGATGCCAGCGACCGTGCACAGGATACCGAGAAAGAGGCCCTTGCTCGAACCGCTGCAGCCCATCCTACCCGAGCCCGGGAGGTCCTTCATGCTGTGGAACTTTTTGTGCAGCAACCGGCTCGACCGGCCGACGTTTTGGCCCATCACGAAGGTCACCGCTGCGGCTATCAAACTACATCGACAAAAACGATAGATCGGTAAGACTCGATCAAAGTTTCGTCATTTGCCTGTATATCCATGGAAAACAATGGGCACCTGAACTGAACGATGAACGGGTACAAAATCGGCATACTCGAGGTCCAGAACTGCCCGAGGGAGTTGGTGTTAAAGCACTCCTGCAAAGCGACGACCTGGGATATCTGCTCCTGGGAGATCGGCACGTACCGGTTCATCGGCAACTCCTCCTCGTAAGGGATGTCATCTGCAACGCGATACGTGAATTTATAGGTAACGGAACAAAACATCGACTTCAGCAATCGACGCTCACCGGGTATCTCGCGCGTCTGCTTGGTCAAGGAGCCGGGAAAGCCCCGCAGCTTCAGGGGCGAGGCGGCACTGAGCGGCCCGCGCTGGGCCAGGTGGACGTAGTAGGTGTACTCCTGGGCCGAGTCCCAGATGACGAGGCGCGCCCACACGGCTATGTTGGTCGCCGCCAGGTGGGTGAAGCAAAAGCGCGCCGCCAGGCCGAACCTTTCCACCAGCACCTGTTAATTGACGTCGCGTATTTAAATTCGCTTGATTGTTCGATCGGTATAGCCGTAAACATGTTACGTGCGGGTAGGTATTCTGACCTGCGATCTGACGAAGAGAAAGTGCATCATGAGGAAGGTGAAGAGCCCGTGCAAGACCGGGTGGACGAAGATGATGTCGTTGAGGCACTCGGCGCCCTGCATCATGTAGTGCATCGCCATCTCCAATCCGTTGAACACAAGCGCGGCTAGGCCGAACACTGCAATCACACGCGCGCGCGTTGATTCATACATATATGTGTACATATATTTTTCACCCAAAGTGTATGTAATATTATCCGTGGCTTCCCCAACATACCGATCAACTCCACTTTCGTGATTTTCAAAAAGTGCAATGGACTTCCTTGCTACGAGTCGCTTTTATAAGAGAAAATATATATATGCCATGCTTTGCAGCTCACTATAGTTAGTTGTTATCGAGTAGTACATTTTATTACTCAAACACAGTACTGTATAGTACTTCGTACTAAAACGATGATACCGACGAAAAGTAACACGATAAAAAGGTCAAAATGACCAAATACAGTATTCTTAGAAAATCATCAATTTTTCGCTGCAGCAACGATTTTTTTACATCGCTTGTTCGGTTTGGCCGGGAAAATGGCAGTTAATCGGCCAAGTTTTGTCCCGACAACGGGAAATCGGTAACTCGAATCATTTAATAAGTTTGTGTGGACGAAAGTATGTACACTAAAAAAAGATGTGATTCGCGGGACTACCTCAATTTTGAAAAAAAAAATGAAGTTAACCGGTTTGCCCGGGAAGCCACAGACATACACCCACGATGATCAAACAACCCACCAACAGCGATATGCCGAGGAGTGACTTTTAACATTAACGTACGCGATTTGCAATAAACGCGTGAAACACAATGCCGATTGCACGTGAGCTTGCAGTCTCGCGATTTCGAAACTGCCGACTTACCGAGCGCCCCGACTCTTATGTAAAAGCTCGTGGGCGCGGTCTTGGATCGGGATATGTGGGCGCGCTTGAGGGAGCCGAACCTCGTGAGCGAGGCGCCGCCGAGCTCCGCGTCCCGCAGACCCGGCCCCGAGCGCAGGCTACCGCAACTGTCCACCAGGACCCACATGTAGATGCCGATTATCACGACGATACTGCCCACGTACATGTATATCAGGAATATACCCTGTGGACAAATGTCTTTTATTAATTTTTTTCTTCTTAGGTAAGTACATATATAAAGTGCCGCTACGGAAAATATATTGTACATCTAAAATGCACACGGTATAAATATACAGGTTTACAAGTGTCTATATGTGTACGCGTCGGGGGGACTGTGGATGATCGCGATGTTTCGCGGAACGATATAGCCCGCGGCTCGTTGTGCCCCTCGTCTCTCCTCTGACGGATGTGGTATTGTTGTTGCTTTCAATTTGGAAAAAAAAAAAAAACTCCGAGCGAAGAAAGGAGCTCGTCTTTAGGCGCGCGCGGTACCGCAGCCAATGAGAGCGAGTACACGGTGCACCGGCTTTGATTGGCAGGCCGCAAAGATTACGCCTAGCGTCCAGCTTATTATTACTGTACGTAGCTCGACGCTTTCCGGGATTTACCGATACTCGAGTTACCTTTCTCTTTTTTTTTTTTCCCCCTTTTTCAACAATACACTTTCCGCTGAATTGCTTAACGAAAAAAACCCCAACTCTTGGCTCCCGTCCGGTGACATGACAAGGTGTGCTTGTGCAATAAGGGCTCATCTGGCACCTCCGATGTGTCATCGATGTTTACGCGTCCGATGGCCCATCGCATACACGAGGAGACACGAGCGAGCCGGTGCGTATATGGATTCTTCGCGCGGCTGGTGAGGCAATTTCAAATCGTGCGAAACGCGAGGAACGAAAGGGAGGTATGCGGGAGAAGAGGGAGCACGTAATTGCGCGACGTACTTCCACGCGCGCGCGTCTTGTGACGTGTACATAACATACCCACGCGCGGTGTGCGTCATCCTATACCTCCTTGTGCTTCTTCATCCTCTCGGCTTCGTTTAACGTGCAGTTTGCAAAACCCGCTTGGATCCCGAGGGAGTGCTACCGATGGATCAACAATTTTTTTCGTTTCGAATCCACAAATGAGCGAATTCGGCCAGTACGTGTTTAATTTAATATATCGGTCGAAACGACATTACCTTGCCACAACGGGTTTCCCCCGAATGATACCCTTCGAACCGTATACCATCACCTAACGGATCGCGCCACACTACGTAATGTGTTTATGTATAGTACACGGTATACGCGCTCACCAGAAAGTTGAATTTACGCGCGACACATCTCCAAGTGCCATCTCTCTCTCTCTCTTTTTCTACTTACGTTGCTCTCCACATGTGGTAAGGATCGCGACGACAGGTTTTTATTGTTCGCGGACGCGCGCGAGAAATATTTATCGCCAAAGTGTTTGCGCACTTTGTACGTGTGATGGAAGGAAGCTTTTCCCAGCGCAAAGGTTTGGCGAGGTTCCTCGAAAAGTGAGCCATCCCTTTTTCGAGGTGGATATGAATTAAAAGTATGAATAAAGTTCCCTCGGGCCACGCGCTCCGTCAGCCGGTTCCAAATCGGTTTACGATCGAGATTTTCGGTCGAGAGCTCTCGCAAAAAAAAAAAATAAATAAATAAATAAAAACATACACGCGCTCTTCGTTGTTATTTTTGCGGTCGAAAGGATCGGAATGCCGTACGGCCACGCCGGTATTATTAGGGCTCATCTCCGCGGGCGCTCCCTTTTCCGCGTTTATGGCTCGAGAGGGGACTTTTTTTTTTTTTTTCTTCCTTCGACGCTTCCTATCGTAAAAAACACGCGAGAGAGTCGCGCAGTCGCGTGTAACTTTCGGCCCCTTATCTCTTTATGCGGTGCGACGTTACCCTTTTTCTTTCTTTGCTAAAGGATTGTGAGTACGATATAACGTAACAGAGCTAATTGAGGAAAATACGACGAAACTCGTTTTTCGTGCTTTGCTCTGGATGAGGACTGTTTTTTTTTTTCCCTTCGTACCTGAAGGCTGAGCAGTGGCACGGGCGTGTCCATGACTTCGGCCAGGCACAGGGCCATCGTGATCACTATCACGAGCTGCCCGTACACGTTCGACAGGACTATCCATAGTTGCGAGCTAGAAAACAATAATAACCATCAACCAGTGTTATCATTTGCGCTCTTATAAAAAAAGGTGACGCAAAATAATCGGCACAGCTATTCATGTACTATAAATTGTCTTCCAAACCCAAAAAAAGTTGAAATGTCTAGGACATTTAAGTAAGTTTTACGCGTAAATCGTTTGTGATCGTTATGGGTTACGAATCGGTTACATGCAGGAGTACAGTATACTTACGTATATCCACCCCCCTAGAATTAATCTCAAGGTCAAGTTATTGGTCGAAATCGTTTTTTACAAACAGGGGTCTGATCGATATCTCGCTTAAGTAAGCAGTTTTTTTGATAATCCCTAAATTACGCATGCGCGTTATTGTTATTTTTGGTTATTTTATAGGGATTATCTAAAAAACTGCTTATTTAAGCGAGATATCGAATGCCCCCGGTCAGACCCCTGTCAGTTAATATTGTTTCGACACACTTTTCCATTGGGTAAACGAAGTGAAAAATATGAATACGAATAATTTGATTATCTATTGGTGACTCACAATGGCTCGGAGTGGTCCAGGAGGTCGTCGGGGGTCCTGGAGCGCGCCAGTATCCTCGACACGAGCGACTTGGGTGACGACGGCGAGTGCGAGCGTTGCTGGCGAGAGTCGCGTTCCGGTGACGATTTGTTGTCGGCGCCGCCCGAGGTGCGGACCTGCTGGTGCCGGCCGTTGCCGTTCGAGGGCCCACCCGCGGCCCCTCCCGGGCCCCCGTCCACCGTGTCGCCCGTCGTGCTCCCGGTCTCGTTCAAACTGTCCTTGTCGTGCTGCTCGTTGTTGGCTGCCGATCAAACCAAAAAGAAAAAAATACGAAACCATATCAATTCTCTTTCTTTCTTTCCCTCCCCCCCCCCAAGCAAAACTGCCCTTTGTACGAACTTTTATTGTGGCGTCGTTGGACGCGATAAATTAAAATACATCCGCGAACTGGTCGCGCCGCCGCGATGAAAATTAAAGTTACGACCCCGCCAACAGGTTTTTCCCTCTATGGTATCCCTACGTGCGCGTTCATTTGGTACTCGGCGTCGAGTGGAAAATCCTCCCCGAGGGATCGTTCGACTTGGTACTTTAGTGACGTCATAAATTATATCACGTGTGCTTTTATTTAGGTGCGCGTATATGTATACTCATATTATGTGCACATTACGCAGGGATAAGAGTTTGTTTGCGACTTTCCTCTCACCGATCGCAGATTGAAGCGGAGTAACAACCGAGCCCTTGTGCGTTTTTTTGTGTGTGTAAGGAATCGAGCGATATCAAAAAGGTAAAGAGTACGCGTATAGCTTCCGACCGATGAATGAACCAGAGAGAAAGAGAAAAGAAAAAGAAAAATGATGAATAAAAGCTGGGGGGAAAAAAAAAAGGATGTGGAGCAAACTTTTTACATAATAAGCAGTTATCGGACAATCGCTACAACTGTACATACGATTTGCTCGATAAAAATCTCAAAGGCCACTTTCTCTCTCTCTCGTTCCCTCTTCGCTGCAACACAAGTATCATCATCATCCCGATACGTACCGAGTGTGCGGGTGAACGCATAATTACAACGTTAGCCACACAAACTTGCCGATCTATGTACAAGAGAGTGAGTATATTAGGTATATACTTGTATGGTTTTCCTTTCGCCGTTGCGCTACACCCATCCTTGCGTGCGATGTAGTACAACTGTGTTTTTTTTTTCTTTTTTTTTTTTTTTTTTTTTTTTCACATGCGCGCATCTATACGTGTACCAGACGCGCGCGTGAGTCCAGCCGTGCGTATTACACTTATACGTTTCTCGTGCCTAATGCGGGGATAATGTAATTCTAAGAATCTCGCGCGCATCAGTGACAACAACGGATGGAGCCATACATACATACAATGATTATCACAATAAATCCGTTTATAACGTATGGATACAAAACGCATTTACGCGTGTGGTCGTTCGTTTGTATACATATATATATATATATATAGAAGCGAGTAGGTGCGTTAAATTGCGTACGATTCGACGGGAGAAAATTTTTCTTTCCGCGTCGCGGACTTTTACCCCCGTGGAACATCGTATTGTACCGAGTTGCTCAGTGGTACTATACATAACACGTGCTTGGTTGTAGCGAGCACAGCTTTTGCTTTCGCGATCGAGAGGTTGCCGATCTCTCGGGATATATTTATTTACCTGTACCATTCATTAAGTATATCTCGAGAAATTTCAGTGATACGTATGTACACGTCTTTCGATTTTTAGGTAGGTGGACCCACGTTTACTTTTGAACACACAAAAAAGATGTGTATATTAATTGTGTATAAAGTGAAAACGATCCATACATTACGGACTACTCGTCGATGGAGGAAAACGAAAAAACCAGCAGTGCAACGCTCGAGCTGCATCCGATCGACCGCGCTAAGGTGTATGATATTGCTCGATTATCGATGATAAATAAGCCATGACAATGGGCCATTTAATAAATGGAGGAAAAGTAAAAGTATCGAGGAAGAGCTCGACACACCTGCGGCGCATCAGCTCTTATTAAATAAGTGCATTGCGTATCCACGCAAACGAGGAAGAGAAGCAAGGTGTACTTGCAGAATCGTTATTTGTGTTGGGTATTGATCTGATATATTGCGTGTGTATGCTTTGGCGGGAACGCATTGTTTTTTTTACAAGCAGTAGGTATACACGGGACGGGAGAAAGTTGTTAAAAGGCCGCTTGGGGAAAGAGGATGAAGGGTTGGAGGAGTATACTTGGAACGGAACGAGTTGTAATTTAGTTAGAAATATCGTATTTGCCGATTTTTCAGTGCGTTACGACCATCGGAACTGTCGATATTGAAATCGGATGCAAGTTGTTTCTCTTTTTTTTCTTTATTTGTGCGCGTTAACATTTTTTTTTTTTTTTTTTTGAATTGACCATACCGAGTTGACGTGCGATATTTTCTAAAAGATGCGAGTGGTTATGATATTACGCCGTGTTTATTATTAATTAAGACGTGTGTGTCTTTGTTTTACTTAAAAAAAAAAAAATAATAATATTAATAAAATTAATATTATATGAACAGGACCGATGGAGGGTGAATAATTTTTTTTATTATTGTTTTTTTTTTTCTTCTTTATCGATTGAATCGACGAAAATTTGAATGTCGATCAAGTCAAGTGGAATCGAATTATAATTCAAATTCGTGATTTCAGAATTTATTTTTAAACGTTATTTAATATACTTATGATGTAAGAGATGAACAAACGGCTTTTGAAGATTCAAATGAACAACGTGAAAGCACAAACCCCCGAAACTCGAACGGCATAAATATGTGATTTTTAACGGCGCGAACGTGAGCATTTGTATTTTCTAAGGGATGATTGAGACAGGTTACTGATAACTCTGCACGACTATGATGCATGGCACACTAAAAAAAAAAAAAGAAAGCGAATTGATAGCTAAGACTCATATTTATTTGTTTAAGCGTCACTATGGCGGTACGTCACATCGTGTCCTTTTGTAATTATTATAACAACGAGATACTTTTGTGGCAACAGCTCGAGTCTCGAAGTGATTCGTACCTCCGGCAGAAAAATTACGTCACGAGCTCAACTCAACCAACTGACCTACGCTAGTTCGCGCAGTTGAAATTGTTTTTAACGATACATTTTTAACTTGTCAAAACAAAAAAAAAAATCGTTCTACTCACGTGTGCAAAGTACATCCAATTAGAATTCTCGGACTCATAGCACTTTCGATGCATATTAAAAAACAATCAAACCTGTGCTCTATGAGAAAAGAGAAAAAAAAAAAAAAAAAAAAAAAAAACCAATTGACGAACCACACGAACGCGTCGTCCTCGACTCAACGGCACTCGAAGTTACGGCAAGCGAGGCGCAATGCCAAGTGCATAGTCCAAGACCGGAGTCTAATAAGTTAAGGAAAATCGCAGCAGTAGCGCCGAGAGCGAGCAGTGGAAAGAAAGGAAAAAAAAAAAAAAAGAAAAAAAGTAGCCTCTGTCGGTCGCTTATGTTCCCACTGCACGTACATGTGTGTACCTATAGAGACGTTGCAGCGAGAGGCGCGCAAAGGAGGAGGAATAATCGTCGCGATATACCGGTTCGGCTTTAGCCTCCTTTTCTGATGATGGCGCCGACGCCGCTGCTGCACTTTTGTGTCTTATCATCCCGGGCACCATATGGTCGGCTTCTTCCACCACTGAATGTCCCAGGAGTTTCTCGGCTTCGTGTCGATTCTCTCTGGACCGAACTTTTTTTTTTCTTTTCTGCAAAGTGGAACTTCCTTTGTATGCCTCGATACCGTCCTGCTCCCTTGCGTGCTTTTTTTTTTCTGCACGGCAATTAGAGTAAATGGGAGGATTTGTCCGAAACGCCGTAACAACGATAATTTCGGTTTTCTTGCTTTCAATGCGATTCCGGAATCGGCGCGCGATCGCTACGCGGTGAGGGAAAATTCCCACGCGGTAATCACGTACAATAAGAGATCTTCTTTTTCTCGAAAAGCAGCCGCGCTCCGTGAAATTTTCAAAGCAAACACGGCACACAACGAGCTCACTCGATCAATCATGTAGATGGTACGTACACATAAAAGGCCATTTCGCGCGATTTCTACGATGTCCCTGGCATCTGTCGCGTCTTCTCACTGGACTCAAATTATAATGTAACGATAAAACGTAGGGGAAATAAAAAAAATATGTATCGTTCGTCAAGAGGGGAAAGAGTTGAGCTAAGCGTGAAAAACCCTCGTGGCCGATGAAAAAATCGCACGGTCGGTTTAGCCGAGCAATCACACGCGGTGTGTAACGTTCGGTGCTCCTGATGCGCGTGTACTTACGTGGTGTTCCAGAAAACACAGACGCCGGAAAAATTCTCGTTATACGGTAAAACCCGCGTGAGTTTCATCCTGCGGTCATTAAAGCCTTCGCACCGGTCAAACACCTGTCGTCGTGTCTTCCCTGTACGTACGTATATATATAACGTTATCGTGCTTCGGTTGCGGGTATATCGAGTACTCGCGAAAAGACGAGATTTTTCATCTACGTGGGTATACGTATATATCAAATTGTTTGGTCATGACTCAGGCTTGGCTTACTTTTTTTCATATCGTATGACTTATTTTAATAGATAATCCATCCGTGGGGTCGCAGTAAATCTTTTTCCTGTACGTTTTCTTCAAAAGGATCGTAATTTCATGGTCCGAGCGTGAATAATTTTTCAATTTGCTTTCAACGAAAATTTTAATAAAACAAAAAATGTATCACGATTTGAAAGAACAATTTTTTATTTCAAATAACGGCGTCGAATCGACATTCTTGTGAACAAAAAAAAAATGCATATTATCAAGGGAAAAAGAAAATTTCTCTCAAAGTGTTTGAAAACTGATAAAACGATCGTGGTCACTTCGAAACAAAAGAGTAAAAAGTTGAAAAACAAAATTGTTCTCTGCGCGAGTTTTATTATTTTTTTGTTTCAGTCCCGCAGGAATGACGGACAGTCGAGTATGTGTTTGATACATGAAAAAAAAAATAAAGAAAAGAGTAGAAAGTAGCCCTTGGCCTAAATGGACGACAGACACGGAACCGCAATGAAGAAGCATATACATATATATATATACACAGGGTAACCGTACTGACGCTGCAAACCGATCAACCAAAAGAAACAACTCACCCATCGATCAAAACGGAAATGGAATCTTTTCTCTAGTGTTGGAGAGAAAAGTGCTTGTTTAAAAATCATGTGCGAGGTAAAAACAAAAAAAACCAAGCCACCATAAATATATACACGCACCCCCCTACGGACCGTGACCTATAATGGTCATCCCCATCAGCTGGGCCAGTGTACCTCCAGCGATGAATCACTTGCTTGTACATATATATATATATACATGTATATCCCTGATAGCCATCATCAGAGCCCGTGCATTTCTCTCTTGGCGGGCAGCGCTGACCACATGTCGCGAGAGAGCCGGGAGAATCATCTCTTGGGCTGTGCGGTGTTGGTGCCCGATGGCGAGAGGCTCCGTTTCGCGGATGATAGAACCGATATATAGAAGTGAAGCGAAGAAGAAGCAGAAGAGGGGGCACACGCGCATATGGGAATGCGCCACGCGAAACGACATAATTTCCGAGTTATTACACGCCAGGTATACATACATATACATATTACATGGGGATCGGTCATCTTCTCTCTATGTGTAGCTATGCCATTAGCGTCGGAGGGGATGCATACTGCGATGTGTATATATACGGGCACATATTTGCATTTTCCAGCGTTGCAACGTGTTTGCATACATGTGCATATTATTTTACCCGTACGGGTATATATAGGGAGCACCGGCTATATGGATTTGCGTGGGGATGTTTGCGCATGAGAAGCTTTATTTGTGTAATCATCGTGTATAACATAGTAAGTTGTTGCGTCAAGGAGTTTCTATGGGAGTGACACGGGGTACGTATATTATATTGTAAATACAAAAAAGTAAATAATAATAAGGGCTTTAGCGAGGAAAGAAAAAACAAGGGGACGTGGATGTAGCGTCCTGTCCCGCGCTTAGTGGAACATTTTTGTATGTTGAGGTTTATGAAAATAATGTATCCTCGCTTTTTTCTTATCACCACAAACTCAATTGAAAACGAATCTCGCGTGTTATATGGAGAGGCGCAAATACCGTTTAGTCAAATTTAAGTAGCTCTCTATATTTGAAATAGAGTACAACTTTTTTTAAATAGTGAATATACATTGTTTAAACAATGAAACAAGCGATTTCACTATTTCAAAGTTGTGTATACTTATAACTTGGTTGAACTGGTGAATATTCACTGTGAAATAGTGGATTTTAGTCAATATTCACTGTTTCTACCAAATTGACGTTTCACTGTTTCAATTAGTTGATTAACTTGTTGCTGGTACCACTTAAAATAATATAAATGGGCTATAAATTTATACTTATTTGGATCTTATATACTCATAGGGAAATTTTCACTATTTCAAATTTAGAGAGTACGTGTAAAACCCCTTCGATTTTGATTCAACCACAATTACTTTAACCATACCAGCTCAGCTTGTATTTTCGAAGATTAAACTTGTTTTCTAAGCTGATTTACACGATTAAAGAGGTAAAGTCACAACGTTACTCTCGATACATTTTTTTACGCATCCACTCTTATTCGCGTAATTTTCACACGATTAAAGGTCTGTACGTTAAATGAAAAAAAACCCCTCGAGGTTCCCTCTGTCTTGTGATTTTACGTGGACTTTGACGTGAGCTCGCATACCTATGGTATAGGATATAAGAAAGAGAGAGAGAGAGAGAGAGATTCGTAACACATACCGCTACATGAGTGTTTGGTACATCTCGTGATGGCTAAGTATATGTACGCAGTGTGCACCATAATATTATTATGTATGCATGTATATATAGATACACCGTATACTCTTGTCTACATATTTCTTTCTTTGGCTCGTCTTCGCGAGAGAACATGCATACGCGAGTCGCGCGTGGCTTGCATGTAAATCACGCGGTATACATACGTATGTATACTCAATACACACCTGTACAGAAGTGAAACAATTATAAGACGCGCCGATGATAATTGATTGGAAATATGTATTTTACGTGATATATAGCATAAAACAACGGAAAAGTGGCATCGGCTCCCTTTAAGTAGCACCAACTCGAAAGGTTGTTCTTTTGTCGAAAGTGGATGTTCACATGGACGACAAGATCGA
Source organism: Copidosoma floridanum (assembly GCF_000648655.2). Next base: position 688,342 of record NW_019379672.1, read on the forward strand.
GGCCAGAGGGAGATTTCAACTTTCGATATTTCATTCGTAAGTATATACGTATACACTCTCCGTGCATAATAATCCAGCGCATGTAGTTTTCACGCGCGAATGAGCGCGCCGAAATGATAAAAAAAAGAGCCACCTCGTGTATACATATACACAGGGAATAATAGAATGAAGGCGGGGGGAAGCAAAAAAAAAAAAAAAAAAAAATCCATTCCCACAACAGAGTCGTTAACGATCGTGAATCGATAACTTTCCAACAACCGCGTGATGATGACTTTGCTGAACGGCTATGCATAAATTTGGATCGGCCGCCCATCGGGACGCTGCGAGGAAAAGAAAAATCGGCACGGCACTTCCTCCGCGCGCGGTTTATTACAACGGCGTTCGGCGAGTTTCTCCCCGAGAGGGAAAAATCGGCGCTTACGACTTGCAAATGAGCCTCGCGCTCGTATCTATCATATACGTGCAATTGTGTATACACACGCTGCTTTTTGCACCTGGCTCGGTCACATCCTCTCTCGGCGTGGGTAAATATTAGGAGCCATAACGGACGCTGTGCGTATAGTCTAGGGTCGATCGGTAGTGGCTTACCAGCTTCCGCCCCGACCACCGGCACGTCGACCGGCCGCTCCTCGTACTTGACGCCCACCGGGACGGCTTTGTCGTTGTTGTTCTCGTCGCTCCTCGTTTCCACTCCGTCCCGATCGAGGTCACCGGGAAAATCGTTTGGCACCAGAGTCGCGGAGTCATTGAGCGCCACGTCCTCCCGCGGCTCGTTTGCACTTTGCCAGCTCAACCGCCCCTCGCGATTGTCGCGCCGTAGGACCTCGCTCACCGAGTCCACCATCTCCTCGACCAGCTCCTCCTCTTCGAGTATGTACTCGCTGCGCGGGATTTCTCCACCTCCATCCTCGGGGCAATGCTGGATTCTGGAATGTTTTTTTTTCTCTCTCTCTCATACTTTGCCGATCGATCGCCAAGTCGAGACGCAAACGATTTCGTATAGGAGGCTCGCGCCTTTTACAAATTTGCCGGGACTTGACGAGGAAAAATGCTAGCGAGCGCATCAACAAGTCGCAAACAATGTTGGATTGGAAGAGAACCGTGTGAATATTATGTATATGAAAAACTTTGAGTACGCGCGGATACCCCCATAGTATCAAGTTGAATGGAAAAAAAAAAAAAAAAAAAAATCATGACCCCACCGGTCGAGACTCGAGAGTCCACGACTTGAAAAGCCAACCGATCCGATCGAGAGAGAGAGAGAGAGAGAGAAAAAAAAAACCGCGGCCCTACCTGTACGGCTCGACGAGGCCGACGATGCCCCTGGGCCTGGAGACGAGCCCGGGCTCCCTGGCCCATCCGACCTCGTCCTCCCCGGCAAGCATGGCCTCGCGCCTCCTCGACGCGCTCCTCAACCAATTCTCCAGCTCCTCCCGTCTCCCAACTACTCCTTCCTCGAGCCGGCGCCCCGGCTTGTCCACGACGCTGTAGATCGGCTCCGGGGGCAGCCTCTGTCTCTCCTCGGCCGACCTCTTCCCCGGCGCGTCCAGGACGTCGTAGATCGGCTCGTGGCTCTCGACTCCGTACCAGCGCGCCTGACGACTGCCGCTGTCTGACTCCGGCCGAGCCCCGCCAAATTGGACACCGTTTTCGGACGCCATGGGCTGCTCTCTTTCCTCCGATGAGCCGGAAGTCACGCGCCGATCGACGACCCGGCGCGCATAACTCGGCTTGTTATCACCCGGCCACTGTTTTGTCCGCTGTGGTGTTGTATCTGTCCTCCAGCGCGGAGCCAATGGACCGAGCGAAAGTCCCGGCGTTCTTTTTTTTTTTTTTTTCTTTCGTTTTATATCCAACGCGCAAAAGTTTCTCTCGTCCAAACGCGGAAGGATCGCTTATCTGTTGCCGATCGATCGGTATATCGGGCTGTTGTTGTCGGCCCCGGTCGCGGGAGGCAAGTGGACACGCGGCGAGCTTTTTCCGAGGGACCTCTCGCACGGCAGAGCGCCTCGCTCGCGTATACGTGCTTGGGGCTTCCTCTTTTTTTTTCCACTTTTTCGTTTGGCCCGTGCAAGCGTATGGATCGTGACTGGGGTCCGAAAGACCGCGCGTCTCTCTCCTCTTGACGAATCGTCATCTCTGTCGTCCCCCTTTTTTCTTCACGTATCGTCGGGGTTTTGCGGCTACTTTTTGGTCCCTCCGTTGCTGCGAGTACATTGTTTCGGACTCTTCGATTTGCCACAAAAACGAGCTTTCCCTCGTCACCGTAAACCATAAACTTTGATCATTACCGTGATGATATATATTTATAACATCGTGACCGATCAATCGTATGCGTATATAATATATATAATAATACTTTTGATTTTTCACGAAACGCGCGCTTCTTTGCATACAATTGATTACACATGCCATTGTACATTGGTCGTATGTACCAACGCCAACCGCGAGTATACGAGAGACTTGTCCAATGATCACCGAGTGCTTTTTCGCAACATTTGCATCATCTTGATGTAACACGCACGCTCGAGTGGGACAAACAAAAAAAAAAAAAAAAAACAAAAAAGACATCCATATACATCCACGCGTAGGTTTTTAACAATTCAACGACACGGGCAATAGCATCTCCTTTCAAGCTCGACGCCATGAGATCCACGTCCAATCGCGAGATCATTCACACACATGTACACGATATAATACGCGATGAAAAAAAAAAAAAAAGTCCTTTGTCAGACCTACAGGGTTTGTTTTTGTTGGATTATTCGCGTGTACGTATTGTAATAACAGAGAGCGCACCCCGCGGTCGTCGCATCGTCTCTCCATGGCGTATGGTTATCGGTGTACGATACTTTATTAGCGACGTCACGGTTCGCGTGTGCGTATATATGTCATTGTGCGGCTCGGAAAAACCTTGCAAAGAAGAATATGGGGGGGCGAGAGCTTGGGTTAATTTAATGTTTCCGCGTTGATGTACACGCACGCACACTCCCGCGTGTGTGTATAAGATGCGAGCAACAACCAACCGATTTTTGCAGAACAATAACGATCTCTTGCACGCACTCAGCTGTGATATCTACATAAATATTTTTTTGTTGGACTTGTTCTGCTACTTGTATTGAAAAAAAAAAAAAAAAAATTAATAGTAACATTAACGACGTGCACACTTACCACAGTACCGATTTTTTATATCTTTATACATCAGTGATGCGTGAAAAACCAAGAGTGAAACGGTTTATTGCGTATGCGCGTGTATATCGGACTCTGGCCTATTACGAGTGCGTATACGCGTGTATATGTACGCATAGCCGACGGTAACCTTTGCATCCGCAAATACATCCGTTCGGCGTCCTACTCCTCTTTGACTTTTTGCATACGAAGGAGGTTGGCGAAAATAAGCCACCGCCAACCGCTTCAATTCCATCCTACGCATGCTAATGCTGTCACAATTTTCTCTCTCTCTCTCTCTTTCATACAGGGCATATATTTATGTATGTACTACATATGTAGTACATACGCATCGCATGGCGTATATATATATACGCCAGCTCCGCTTAACTGTACACCCGAGGAGCCATATACGCACCGACTGGCTTACACTTACAATAGTTGGGTCCGAATCCGCGCTGCGTGAGGGCATGTGTACGACATTAATTTGTTCGCCTTCGTTACCTATAATACAACACTTACTTTTGTACTCTCTCTCTCTCTCTCTCTCTTTCACGCTGTGTCGTTTCGTTCGTACAGTCACTTTGTTTTTTTCAAGTGCCGAAAAGAGTACAAATGATGATAATAATGTGAAAGAGCCGTGTGATCGGTATGGTATACGTATATCTAAGTTATTGCAAAGTACATAGTACGTGTGGACAAGTGCACATCGTTTGATGAAATCGACGGAAGAATGTGCGTGTGTACGCGCGAGGTCGTTGAACCATCGCGCGAGAAAAGGGACACCGCTTGATTGATCGGCACCAGCGCAATTGCTCGCGCGATCGTACGCGTATGTGCCTATTGTTGTTGACGTTGTCACGCGTTAGACGTACCAGAATTTACCCGTACACTTGGCTGTATTAAAATTTGTAACGTATGTGAAAAATCGCGTGTATTAAATTACGACAGATGCGCTAAATTAATCTTCCGGCGCGAGGACGATGAGTATAGGATAACGATCTCTGCTCCATCATCGACAAAAGGGGACGCATCGGCGTGTGTGAAAAACACAAAAAGTCATGCAATTTGGCCGATCTTGCATCCCACCGATGACGATCAATCGCAGCCAGTGGCGGCGTTATCTAATCGGCACCGTTGCTCACTCGATCCGATCGGGTCACGGATACCGGTCAAGGTCTCCCTGCTAACGCTCTGGGTCGCGATCGAGAAATTTCCTCCCTCTCTCTCTTTCGGTATGCACGAGCAGCAGGGCACACGTCGTCGCGGATAGTTTGCAGAACTGCTCTCTGGATATACACAATAGATCGGTATACGTCATATAGAGAAAGAGAGGCGCAACAACGATGCAGGGGAGATCGGTAATCGCGCGTTGTTCCTTGCTCCTGCTCGCGCTTCCAACTTTGAATGGGTGAGTTTCGAATGATTTAATTTAAATTTTGTGTCACCACCAGGGCGTTAATCAATTGTTGCACATATTGTATAGCGATCAGTGGCTAATGCAGGGCGACTTCATCCCCGAGTCGGAGGCGAGGCGCTCGAGCCTCGTCCTGGCGACGACAAACTCGACGACGAGCGTGTCCTCGTCGATGCGACTGACGCTGACGTCGCCCCCGAGGCACCGGATAAACTGCGTCCTCGCGGCCGCGCTGGGCATGAACGGCAACGTCAGGCTCGTCGACGGCGGCGTTGGCTTTGGCAACGTGACGCTGGGCTACGAGACGATTTCCGGGAAAATGGACCAGCTGTTCGTGCAGATCGAGTCGAACGCGGAGGACCGGCTCAGCGTCAGGGACAACGTGGCGGAGAACTCGAGGGTTACCATTTTGTACGACATGTTCAGGGATTGGCAGAGACAGGGCCCAGGGACGAGGGGTGACGTTGGCGATGGTTACAACAACACCGTGCTGGCCTCGGAAGATGAGTCCAATGCGGCCGATCGGGGGGTCTGATGATACTGATGAGCTGACACTTGTACAACGGAGGGGATACGCGTTTTATTGGGATTGATGGGTGTCTGCGAGTACATGAATGTATCATTATACTGTCGGATTACGGGTGCATCAATAGTTTAGTGATTATCTGAATTGTAATAAACGAGCTAGTGTCCTCGACCGTCGAATTGAACATTACCTATACATATATTATATTAAAAAAAAAAATTACATTGTACAAACGTATAATCATGCTTTAGCGAGTAAACGTGTACGTCTCCATGCTCTTAATTATATATACATGTCATACAAAAACTCTCTCATATGGTATAGATAAAATACACACATACCCAATTGGAGTCTATTTTGTAGAAAAAATTTGGGGGGGGGGGAAATATATGTACCATAAACTACTCTATCTGGCTAGCACAGGGAGGGGGGGGGCTTGTAACGTATAACGCGTAAGGCGAATCTGGATAATCTTGAAATTATAAGGTTGTATATGCATCCGTGAGATGCGCTGCGCTCCTTTCGGGAATAGGTACATACGAGCGCTTAAATCCGAGGCTTTTTTTGTCCGTGTATATGCGAGGGAAAACGGGCCATCGTTTTACGCATTAGGAGAAAGTGGGAGATGGTTGTTTGAATGAGAGGATAAAGTTGGGGTTGAAAGCAGTCTAGTGTGGGTCATACCAACAATTTGCGCAGCGATGGTTGATTTGTTTTAAAAATACGAATAAAAAAAAAAAGAAGATTTTGTTTTGTTGATTTACGACTTTGGGGTACCGTCGAAACTGCACTTTTGATTGAGCGGAATAAATCCAAACTTTGATTATACGTATGTTCCGAGGAAGCAAAGATATTCAGCCAAATAAGCGGGCAATAAAAGCCAAAAGTGAAAACGGGCAACAGAGCACATGTACACCTCAATTTACATCTCCGGCGCGCACTGAATTTTTATTTTTCTCCTCTTCTTCCGATTCCACGTAGGAATCGCTCGTAGGTACATGTATTTATTATGTTTTTACAATAGAAAGCCGCAAGGTCGTTTTTTTCCTCGTTAATGCACATACCGATCCGAGATCGTTTTACATTACCATTTTCATCCCAGCTTTTACTTTTGCCGATCTCGATCGGTATGCGCTCGACTTCCGCGTGTACACCCATCACCTATCCAAAAGTTATTAGTTTTGGACTTTCGTTTTTCAAGCGTATACAAGCACATACGGTTAATACATAGGATGTGTGTACGCGGTGTGATCTAGATCTCCCGATGAAAATTATATATATCGGTCCCGATGGGACTCCTCGATGCGAAAACATTACGAGTTTGCAGTGTAAGAGAGTACAAGTAAGTACCAGCTGCGATTACGGGAGAGCGTGTGTCTTCTTGTTATGATCCGAGTGAAAGTCCATTCATTTTATAATTGAGCGCATACATATATATACATGTGTATAGCGCGTATTGGTATGTTGTACATCGATGGAGCGCCAGTGATGGCCGGTTGTAGAGTAATCGTTTTTTATTTACTTTTTTTTTTTGCTGTTTTCTAATGTTTCAAGCCACGTGTGTTTGAATTTTCAAGTTAACACAGAATCGGTGGTATACGTCCGAAATTGTAAATCCAAGGGTGCCGGGGTGCACGTTCAAAACGTAGCGTACAAATAACACGCTGCGAGCACTCGACAAGTCGATAATCAAAGTGTGCGCCAACTAATTTTTTTTTTACTCAAACGCTTGGATCGATGTCCATCGTTTGCTCATAAAAATTTAAATGAAGCAATCATGTATATATATATATTGTACAAGAGAGTAATGTAGATGGGATGCAGCTTATATAGCCATTATCGTCGACACGTATCTCCTACATTCGAGGTGATACACGTAGGACAGGTTTTAGTACGAGTTATTGTCGCACGATGCTTTTTCACATTATGAAATGGCACTCAATTGGCGCTATTGTTTTTAATACGTCAAATAAGAAAGGTTTTAGTTTTAACTTTGGCCACTTTATTAGTTTTTGTACAGGCTCTTCGGCGCTAGTAGTTGCCTCTCACCTCGAATTGCTCTCATAACTCGTGGTTCGACAACACAATCGACAAGTAATGCGCCAAACCTATATATATTATAAATACAGCACGTCCGATCGGCTATTAGAACCTAAGCATCGGCAACGAAAACCTCGGTAATTGCGTTTGAAACCTTTTTTTTTTTTTTATTTTTTCCAACTTCGTATCCTGTGCTGCATCTCGCGAGGACGAACAATGCCACGGGCGTCGAAAAAGAAACAAACGGGGGAGGGAAAAGGAAAAAGGAAAAAAGAAAAAGAAACAAATCCTCCCCGCGGGGAACTTTCCTCGCAAAAGTGCGCGCGCGCGTGCGAGAGAGAAGAGGAGGTGAATCCAGGTTGATTTGTATCCGCGCGATTTTTCCGATAATAGCAGGAGAAAGTCCTCCAGCAGCTGCTCCCATGATATATACGCGAGACGGCCATAGTGGGAGGCATCAAGTGCAAGGCTGCGCGCGACGGTGAAAGGAGCCGCGAAAAAAGAAGCTGGACTCTCGAGATATATTTATATATAACACTATTATATTTATCTCTCGCTGATGTATACGTATACGTATAACACCCGTCATTCACTTATACTTACTGGAGGTAAGCTGTCGCCGTCGACGTGCCGATGGCCGCTCGATTTGACCTAGAATATAATATATCATCACCACGGCACGGTCGAGATTTGCCGTTTTCATGACGATACGTTTTCTTTTCTTCTTTCTTTCAACGCAAAGACAATGTCGGCGCACGAGGTACATGATGTACACACATCTCCATTTTCGGGGATTTCGTTTTGTACGCAGAGCCAATGTAAAGAATAAACAATCGAAAGCACTTGTTTCAATACATACATACATACATATAAATACATATATATATATCATTATACTGTCGGATTACGGGTGCATCAATAGTTTAGTGATTATCTGAATTGTAATAAACGAGCTAGTGTCCTCGACCGTCGAATTGAAACTGTAAACCATAAACTTTGATCATTACCGTGATGATATATATTTATAACATCGTGACCGATCAATCGTATGCGTATATAATATATATAATAATACTTTTGATTTTTCACGAAACGCGCGCTTCTTTGCATACAATTGATTACACATGCCATTGTACATTGGTNTTCTTGTTGTATCGCGTGGTGGTATAGCATCTTGGGCGGCGCGGGAGATTTTCCGTCGAGCAGCTTTCGAGTATAGTCATCGGCCCCCATTTCGGTCATTGCACGGGCCACGACCGGAACGCGCGAGTGCAGGTACACATAATTACATACACAATAGTGCATCTTTAAGGGAATCGTTGAATTCAACCGAGTACACCCACACGAGCAACGGCGGACGGATTTCATGTTTTTCCCCCCTCCTCGTTTATGAAATGCATGGGAAACGATTGGTGATTCGCTTCCTTTGATTTCCTTCCTTTTACAAGTCGCGATCGGGAGAAAACTCATTTCGCGCGGTGCTGGCAGGATGTGCGTTCTGGAATCGCTGGCTCGGATCATCGGGAAGGAAAGAACAAAAACAAAACAAAAACAAAAAAAAACAGTCGATACGAAAAGAAAGGGAAACAAAGTGACCGCTCGATTTCACCGTCGAATAGATCGAAAGACACTCGGTGCGCGAGCGAATTAAGGACAGCGCCGGACCGGAACACGGAACGATGATCGTCGCGTGCTCGTGTACAGGTGTATGTGATACTATTAGAGTGTCGAGGTGCGGGTGGATTTTTTTAAAATGTAAAATAAGTGATCGGTAAAATGAAACCACGCTCCAACCGTCATTTCGAGCAATTCGAAATGTTTTTGAAAAAAAATTATGCGTACAGTGGCAAAAGGAAAGACAAGAGTTGGGAAAAAACACAGAGCGCTTTGAGCAAACTTTGCATTGTTGCGGCTTGCGAGCCGTGGGTGGGTTTTTACAACTGAAAACTTTCGCCCAATGCAACCGGTCGGAAAATTAATTCACTCGACATCAGCGCCCGCCGTGTGTATGTACGTTACTCTGATGGACTTTTACGAGTTTAATTGTTGCACTAGGCGCATCCTTCCATGTGGGGCTTCAGCGTGTACTACAAAACTGCAGAATATTTTGTTAACACGATGGTATAGCTTTGAATTACAAGTTCTACCGAAGAAATTTTCCTTTCGAACCCATCGAGTTTCAGACATCCTGTACTTTTCGTTTTCTGTACTGAAAAAAGAAAAAAAAAAAAAAAAAACACGCCGGTCGCTCCGGATCGATTATTCTTAACGCGTGACTGGGCCCACCGCGCACGTATTTATTTTCCACGTTTCTATGTACCTTTTCTCCCAAAAGTATCCTGCACTACACTTCTGATGTATACCTAAAGTAAATAATTATTTTCCTGTTTCAAAACGATTTTTTCATCACTGGACAGACCGAGCAAAAATCCAGACTCAAGTCTCGCGGTAGGCGTTTCCTTATTGGATGCCCTAAAAGTGATGAAAAAAAAAAAAAAAAAAAAAAGCCCCCTTCTCCGATTGATTTTTAGACGCAACATTCCATGCGTACCATATTCAAGAGCACGACTCGATTCTCACGCGCTATTACGCTTCCCGTACTGGTTATGAACTGGTTATCGGATGCGCGGCTTAAAAGCAAAAACAAAACGACGCAAAACGCCGCGGCCATTGTTCGTATACGCACACTGAAAGTTCGGCTATTGTTAGACACGTGCGAACTATTCGCACATTTTGCTCGGGGTGTTTTTTCCCCTCCCAAGTCCAACATCAGCACCCAACGGGGAGGAGCAAAAACCGAGACTCCCATGTGAGCGGAAGCGGAACCCTCGGCTCCGGACAATATAAAACATCATTTTTTCCCACCCGCGCGTGCATCATACTTTCATCGGCAACATAAATGTACAAGCTCACCGGTGGATTTCCCAGAGTTGGCCTCCTCGATGGGCTGCAGGGTGGCGGCATTGGCCACGGCCGCGCTCCTCGGCATCTTGTCCCTGCGCCTCTTGTTCGAGTATATCTCGTACCTTTTCGGCGGTCGGCTCAGACAGCGCGCTCGAGCCTCCTCCTCTTGGTCCATCAAAGCTGCTGCCCCCTTGCACCAATACACGCGCGCACACCCGCCTCACCACCGTACAAGCATGATCGGTATTGTACCCTTGGCCCGTGTATACTTATCAATCGCCAAGCGTCGTCACTTGGATCGCGTGTTTTCCGTTGGGTCGAGGCATCGGTATCGGCTTTACCGATTTTCTCATCGTTCGGGAACTGCAACGAAGTTGTACTATTGCCGAAGACGCGCGAGATCGGCGTTTTTCACGACTCCATCGGATCGGTCGAAGATCGGTATCACACAAGCTGTTATACACCAAGGCCTCACATCTTCGCGCACAAATCACAGGTTGTCCTCGACGGTGCTACCTTGTGCCGTGAGCATTTGGTCGAGACGCGTTGGTATGTACCTCGCCACGCGGGAAACGAAACGATAGACTCGATCCTTGAGAATCACGGCCGACGCGGATGCGAGCGCGCATCAAACTCGCCGATCTCTCGCGGCTGCTGCGGCTGGTCGAGTCCTCGCCGCGCAAGGAGGAGGGAGAGCCGCGCGCCGTTGGGTGCAGCGGCGAGGGGGGAAACCGCGACCGGTACACATTGCGATGGGCACTCTTAAGTACCTTAAGCATAGAAATCGGGGATGTAAGTATATACAGTTTTGGGTATAGGGATTTTTATTGTCTGTACGATACCGTACCTAAGTTTTTCAATTTTTTTTTTTTTTTTTTTTTTTTTTTTATCGTGCACAGCACTCGATGCGCGCCCTTACAGCCTATATAATATACACGCGCGTGCATAACAATATAATGGACCGGATGTGTTGCGGTTTCGGCGTTTTCATCGAGCAGGGACTGGGAGAGAAGAGAACTTTTGGGGGAGCCGAGTCTGCGGAGCACTTGAAATTGCAAGCCGAAATATATTTTGATTCAAACAAATGCAAGTATACCTACACGATTATCGGGCGAAAAGTAATTTTTACCTCTTCGGACTTTAACAACATTACATGTATATACGTACCATTGAGAGATGGGTCCTTTAGGTATATATAGTGTATATAATAAGAATACGATAGGATGTAAAGGGGGTTACTCTCTTTTCGTTCCCTCTACGTGCACATGCACAGGAGCGCACTCGAGATAGAGGCACCTGGAAATCAATTAGAATAATTTTATTCCAATTAACTCGAGGCGAGAGAGAGAGAGAGAAAATTTCAAAGGCGGTATGCAAAATTGGCCGCGCGAGGGAGAGAGAGGAAATCGTGAATGAAACGTTAGTCGCGGGCGCGCCTTATTCGCGAGGTGCGCATTACGTGAAATAAAGACAGAGAAAGTGGAACGCGTGGCCGCTCCCCCCCCCCCCCCGCCCAAGGAAATTGAGATGTTGATGGTGGCGGGGAGCCGATACCGATACGGTAGCACGTGGTTTGACATTTTTATCGAACATCCATACAAGCAAGATTTATATGGATGCGATGGATTATTCATCGCTTTGGCAAAAAGATATTCAAGAAACTTGTTGATACAAAATATATACATATATGGACAAACGATGAAGGTGACAGTAATAACATTTTTTTTTGTTATTTGATGTGATGCATTAACACCTCAATTGAGCAAAGTTGTACCTAACGCTGGAAACTTTTTTTTTTGTAGTTTTTTTTTCATAGGCTTCCAAAGCATCGGATATGACGAGGATCGAAGTAATCGCATCACGTAAAAGAGATGCTCTAGCTCTGTTTATTTTATCTGTAATAATCTGTATAGTACACGAGTACTATCTAAATTTTTCAATATTCATCACACTGTACTGTGAGATGCAATAAAACAAATTACGAAAAAAAAAAAAAAAAAAAAAAAAAAGTATTCATAACAGCACAACATGTACACTATTTTAATCGTAGTATCAGTCAATCGGTAAAATTGCGTATAGCAAAAGCTCGGACACGAAGTGCAGGTAATTATCATCTAAAACTGTGACAACGATCGAGAGGAAATCAATTAAAGTGTAAATTTGTGAGAGAGCAGTGCAAGTATAGGTATAGACTATATGTATACGAAAGGCAAAAAAATTCAGGCCAACGTTGAATACATGTCACTTCAGGAAAGAAATCCAAAAAGTTATAAAAAACATCTTGATTGTGATTTGATATTGAAAGTGAAAAAAAAAAAAAAAAAAAAAAAACGAACGTGAAAAACGATTTGTAAAAAAAATACGGAACAAGTATACCATAATGTATCGCACCACCACCACCATAATATCCTTTCCAGAAAATCCTTAAACATGTATACCCAAGGAACGATCTTTTCACAAAGCACCGCTAATTTTTCCCTGCAGGTAAGATATTGCCGATCGTTAAGCAGCGATAGACTCGCTCAGCCAAGCTCAACCGAAAACTTGCCTATCTCACAGTTTATACGTTATATATAGATACAACATATTTTATATTTATATACGTATCAACGAAAATATACACATGGTCATTTATCGCTATACACCTGCATATATATGCGGGAGAATTCGCTGTAGCGTGACACGACTCGTAAATAGTGTATATATTATATATAAATCTAGCCGAGATGCACAGGCATACTTGTATACGTACCTCGTAAAACTAGAGATATTTTGTATTAATTGCTGATCCTCTGGGTGTGTTGCAATAAGAGATCGCGGGATATTACTTTTAAATATTATCGTTGGCTGTTGTTTTTATTATTATTATTGTATATACATATATACCTGATGTGTGTACGTGAGCACTAAATCTCAAGTAAGTACCAGATGCCCGTATATTGCCTCGTTGCGATGATTTTCTTAGTCATCGATTCTCTTCTCGCTCGAAATCCAACCCGCATTAAGTAATGAAAAGAAAGAAAGAAAAAAAATTCCAGTCTGTTCTGATTTATGACGCGAGAAACTTTTGCAGACTGCAGTAATGGACTAATCATTGTGTATGTTTATTTGTGCGCGTATACAATTTCTTTCTTTCTTTTTTCATTCAAATTGCGAATCGCGGCTCAAATCGTTGATTTTTTAAGTATTCATAATATACCACAAAGAACTGCTCCTGGTGGGATTCTTCCTGTGTTATGTTCATTTTTGTTTTCAAATCTTAATCCTAAAATTAGAAGATTAATATTATAATTATAAGTATTCCCATCACTAATTTCGATGAATTTTGCACAAATTTTGATAATGTTGTTTTTTCGCCGACATCACAGTTCACTGCGTACGAGGATCTAACATTTTTTTGAGGAAAAACCGCTATTAGAGTTGGAGCGTACGTATATAGGTTTCAAATTAAAAAAAAA
>NW_019379672.1:701916-739740 GCF_000648655.2 Copidosoma floridanum
AAAAAAAATAGAGAATGACAAAGTGAAACCATTGAAATTTATATAGCATCGTGGAGGTGCATCAATTTTCAGATTTTTGATGAATACGTATTAGTTTTCCAATACAAAAAAAGCGTTTGAATTTTGAAAATAATCATTACCTCCAAGAATGTAATAAATTTCATACCACGTGCAATCGGAGAATATTATTAATTATTTAAAATGCAGCTTTGTAAAGTTTTAAAAAATTTAAGTATTAAATGAAGAAATGTCGAAAGAGTATAAATAATCGTTATTTAGTGTAAGCATGTAAATAAATAGTGAAATTACGTTAAATACGTAAGTGCAAGTATACAAATATTTCCTTAAAACTGTTTACACAAGTGCAGTAGCTATAGTCCTTTTTTCATCATAAGAATCGTAAAAATGGTTTTGTTTTAATATTTGGCTTACGAGTATCTAAATGGAATTTGAGTCCAATGCAAGCTCTTTACATAGGTATACGAAATATCTATAAGAGTGCGCTTAGATTATGCGTCTGCATGGAAAATCTACAGAATATTGGTCAGTAAAAATTAATGGATGTTTTTGAAAGAAAAGTTGAAACTCCGAATTGAACCGAATTAAAAACTCTTCAGTTAACGACTTGATGAAAATGCAATAATTTTTTGATTGGTGTAAATTTTGAAACGACATGTGTTAATAACAGATTTTAGGTGTTTCCAAAATTTTGGCCTTTCGATGACAAGTTGTATTTGAAAAATAATACCATTTTTGTCAAATCGTTATAACTGGAAAGTTCAAACTTCTAACTTGTGTTCAATTCGAAATTGTAACTTATGTTCAAACTGACAGTCACCAAGTAAACGTTTTTTAGATGTTTAATAACAAATATACCGAATAGTTATAAAATTCTTATACAGCTATAAGCCTTTTCATGAGAATTATGTACCGATGACTGCTATTGTAACATGTAAAAAATAAACTAGAAATAATGTCAATTTTTTATTGATACATAACATTAGAATATTTAATTCAAATTTAGATCCTTAAGATTTTTTTTTTTATTAAATCATAGTGTGTTGACCTCCAGCTAGGTCACGTGCACTTACTATATAATATATTATATACTTATTCATCTGAATTTGTATGGCACCATCATATTAGTCATACACCCGTTGAGCACTAACATTCTGCATTCTACAGCCTCCTAATATCTGCCTGCAGTCTGCCAGACACGATACACGATATATTATCGATAGGCATGATAGATGGANTTAACTAATAACTATGTACAATTTTTCTATAAGAAATTCCTGTTACTTGACGAATTTTACTCCTTTTTTAATTCTTGTATATATACATATATACACATATGTTTAATATACATATGTGTATATATGTATATATGTATATACATATATACATGTATTATATTATTGTTATTACACTACGAGAACGAGAAATAGTAATATATTATATACTTATTCATCTGAATTTGTATGGCACCATCATATTAGTCATACACCCGTTGAGCACTAACATTCTGCATTCTACAGCCTCCTAATATCTGCCTGCAGTCTGCCAGACACGATACACGATATATTATCGATAGGCATGATAGATGGATAGATATGGTAGAAATGATAGAATAGATATGATAAAAAATCAATTATCATTGATTTTGACATGATTTAGATAAAATGATAATCGATATTTGATATATTGTAAGTTGACATCAGCGCCACCTAGTCAAAGTCAAAGTCAAAGTTAAAGTCATCGCGGTGAAAGAATATGTCATTAACGTATCAACTATACTAAACTACTATATACTCATCAACTTGCACGTAGCCTATAACATTTAAAAGTTAGCATGCGTTGCGAGTTGCGTTGCGTTCGATTTTGTTGAGAGAAAAAAATACGTTACAGCCTACAGGTTACAAATTAAAGGTTACAGCTAAGTCACGCTAAGTCCATGTTATACCTATTTGCTCCGTGCATGACATGCAGCGCCGCCCTCGGTGTCAGAATCGCGCAATACCGTACCCCCGTATGATTAAATCGTAACACTGTCGCTTATAGGAGAAAGTATTATTTATTGAATAAGACGTACATACTGCTATCGCGTAAACATCAGCACCCAAAAAATGGATATGATTATCCAAACAGGCTTTAAAATTATAAGTTGCAACATATTTTTTAATAATGAAACGCTGACAAAAGCTAAAAAATTAGTAGAGAGTGGGCACGTTGCCTACGTACAGGAATATGTAAATAAAGGAGTCGGTCATCTGATCAATTGCTATGTTGTGAGACAAACATCTGTCAGCTTAAATCCATACAAAGTAGAATTATCTGTAAGTACATTATTGCCTATGCTTGACAAATGTAGGTTATGGTAACATATACACAAACTGCCATCAGGCCTGTAAAATTTTCATGATAATTTTACTTGTAATCAATAATAATAATAAAAAAAATTCCGTAGGTTAGGTACGAACTTTTGTCTCCTAACTGCCCTAATCCACAGCTCCTTCTGTTTTGTTTTATGGGGTCTACTTGGGAATTTATACAGCACCACCCCCTGCTTTTCTTTCTTGTTGCAATTAACAACGCAACACTGTCTCGTACGCATTTCGTTACTTTGTAAACGTAAACACTGATTCAGATTATACAGCTAGCGGCAGTCTACGTCGACTGCTTGGAGTAGTTGGAGTTCTTGCTCTCACGTATACAACATTACAGATAAGTATGTGTGTTGTGTACTATATGACAGATTATATTTAATAACCGATTATTTAAAATTTCGGGCGATTTGAAGTGCCTAGCAAAATTATTTATCCGTATTATAGACCCGGTTTGGCTAAATAACATTTTTTTCCGCCTTCGATTTCTCAACTAATTACTTTAAATGAAATAATATCTTTTCTCATGTAAGACAACGCTTACTGGACGATTCATGGGGGTACGGATTCGCCAACTTTGCTCACCTACAGCGCTGCAGTCGTTTTTTTTATCCCCTCCAACCTGATGCACGGAGCGAATACTAAGACATATTTAACGAGGTACACAGTGTATACACTTACACGGCTTATACCTTACAATTTTCCTGGGGCCCTATCCTCTAAACAGTCTAAACGGCGACATAGCCAATACGCAGCTAAAGGAGCTCACTGATTGGTCGAAATTGACTGTGTTGGCCTGGTGTCAGTTGTGTCAGTGTGTCACCCACCGACACACCGGACACACTTATAGGATAGGTCCCCTGCAAGAGGCGCTGTCGTCGATAATGTCGGTCATGTATTGTACTGTATATTAGTATATCTATAAATCTTAGAACATTCAAAGACGTTAAAAGTTACAAGGTACATACATACATGCGCTGTCCTATCAGTCTGCACTGACACTGACTGCAGTGGCTTATAACAGCGTTTTATCATCAGCAATCTCGGCGTTTAAGTTTTACAGTTTTTAAAGATATATTGTAAGTAATTGCGGAGTGAAAAACTGCGATTGTCAAAGACATGTTTTACCTAAGTAATAACTACAAATCGGACGACGAAGACTTTGACAACAGGTAACTCGATAGCAAGTAGAATTTATATCTTAATTATGCGTTGTATACAAAAAATGATACACGCATACCGTTCGTTGCGTTGCGTAGCTTTATTGGAAAGTTCTGTAACTTAAATAACATATAAAAAAAAAAGGTATTGTCGCATCACTTGATACAGTCGGTATCTGCATACACATGTATCTAATATTTATACACTTGCAAGGAAGTGCAACTAGTGCAAGTCTCGTCCTGTTTGCGCAAACAAATGAGTTGCGACCCTTCCGGACCACTGCAACCGGCAGTTCCTCTCGCGGAAATTTTGAAGAGTCCTCGAGTACTCATACACTGATCCTGGCTGACAACTATTTTTCTCGCACACTTCAAAGCCATACAGCATCATAATTATGTCGTTTCACGCGTGTTTTATTGCCATGTGATTCTGTCCTCGCGCATTATAGTTACAGCATCACACACACATCAGCAGTTGTTGTTTATTAGTGTTCCGCGAGTAATTTTGGTTAAAATTAATAATACACATATGGAAGTCAGTGAGATTAAGTCGGAAGCCGTATCGCCTCCCCGGGCATCGCCTGCAGCCGGAAAATTTGACATCGTGGACAAGTGGCGGGCGCGCGTTTTGTTCAGGACACCCGCGAACCCGGCCGGTAGTGGCTGCAGCAGCGGTGACACGTCCACGGTATCTCCAATGGGGACGAGCTGGACCAAGATGATCGAGCGCAAGATGGCCGTGCTCAAGGTGGCTCTTCCCTTCCTGACCGAGCGACAGCTCCTAGGCAAGGCGTGGCAGGAGTGCGGATTTAAGAGCATCATGGGTGGCGTCCCAAGGTGCTTTTTTTTTTTTTTTTTTTTTTTTTTTTTTTTTTGCCAGGACTCGGCGGTTCAAAGCAGCATGTGTATCAGCGCGCACAACCTCGAGATGCGTACGCGCCCATAAACCGGGATATTTTCCGTTACGATTTTGAGCGGGATTTTGAGCTTTTTCCATTTGCTTCAATGATATTTTAAGCTTTGCTTTATCTTACACACACGTATTTTTTTTTCTATCCTTCATAATTTTATCTAAAATTGAAAGTACAAAATAACACAATATTGATCGATAACAAATTCTTCATAAAAAATTCAAGTTACGTTGAGAGTGATGATGCAATTGCAATTGTATTTTGTTCAATCTATGCTCAACTTAATCTTGATGCATACATTATTATGTTAAATGTATGTTCACATTTGCATGTAAATTAATGAAAATACTTTTTTTTTTTTTTTTTAACAGATCAGGACTACCGCCGAAAATAAAGAAGGAATTCACCAAACGCGGTCATTCGAGATTTAGCCAAAAGCCACGAATCAAGAAAGAACCAAAGACTGAAGAATGCCCTTACTCATTTTTGGATCCAAAACCCGAGCCGTCGCAATCTCAAGCTAGTGATCAAGATTTTAATGCGTCGTTTGATACTGAAATTCAGACAATTACAAACAACGCTCAAACATTAGACTTATTTCAAGTGTCTGAAGGGAATGAAGCGGGTGCTGTATCTCCAATACTAAACACTAGAAAGAAATTGAAAAAAGCCCATTTTCGTAATAAAACCAACCAATTAAATCAGACTCAGAGCAGTTACATACTGCCTTGTTCATTAAATACCACTGAACCAAAACTTTACTTTGATCATACGAAAAATGTTGCCCTTGTACCATCAACTTCAAATGAAAAAATCAGTTCACAGTGTATCATTAGCAATGAATATCCGACGACTCAAGAGGTATCCAACAAAACATCATCAAGTCATGACAGTGAAGTGCAATCAAATGTACATAAAGTTTTTCCTGAACAATTACAAAATTCACTAATGCCATCAGATATGTGGGTTATAAATTATAATGAATTACAGAAGTGCATGAATCTCGATGCAAAGCACATGATAATTGAAATCAATAAACCACCATTACAATCGCAAACTCCATCCATGATAGAAAATACAAACGAAAAGTTTATTAATGAAGAAAGCATAGGTGAACAAAATACTTATACTTCGCATCTACTTATTGACGTCTCTTATCTGTATAATTTTAATTCTTCAGGTACAGATTCCAGATGTGGTTATGCGGAAACAACTCCACTTCAAAGTACAAAAGTAAACGCGAAAAAGAGAATAGTGTTTAAAACTGTTGCAGAAGTATATCATAGTGATACAGACGTAGTAGAAAGGACAGAAATTATCGAAAAAACTCCAGAACATCAAATTATAAGGCCAAGTAGTCGCGTTCCAAACTACAACGGGTATTCCGTAGCATCTTGCGATGTGGATAAAATCGAATATGCAGAAGAATATTTAGAAAAAAAAGATGAAAATGAAATGCAAAACATCTGCGTTACTCCTGTTCAACATATAAATGCTGCACATTTTAATGCCATCGAGCCAAATGTTGTACACCTTAGTTGTGAAAAGATGGATGAGGAACCAATAACGTCAGGAAATAACGACGGCATTGATAAAGGGCAATTCAAAGTACAAGGTCATTCAGGTAAAATAGATATAAATTACGATAAAGTAGTTTAAAAATTCAAATTTTTGCTTTCTTGTTGATGATTAATTAAAAAAATTATTTTACATGAAATTAACTTTACCCAATATTGCGATATTTCCAAATACGAATGAGGTGTTGGGATTTTGTATCTATGTCTTTAAAGTCATTGTTTTTTAATAAAGTATGCACTACCTTATTTAAATTCTAAAAATTATGTTGGCAAGGATACTTTACTCTACACTAAATGGTCAATTAACAGTTTGATTTCAGAATTTTATCGTGATACAAGAGTAAATGGAAAGAATGGGCTAGTTTATAAAAGTCACCAACTCAATCATGACTATAAAAGTTCTCAACTGGACTATGACACTCTTTCTATATCACTACCTTTAACACCTGCGGATTTATCTGAGTACACTAAATTACCACCAGAGTGTCTCCTTTCCAATTTTTGCAGCGAACAAGATGCATCATGTACAAACTTGAATATAAGACCTATTGAAAAGAGAAATTATTATTCTGATAAGGTAATAAATTATTTGAAAGATCATTTTGACTCCATCATACCGCCAGATCGATCTATGAAAGATTTTTTATTAGCGCCAGAAAAAAGTTTTAAAAAAGTAGTTGCTGTAGTACAAAGGAAGATAGTTCATATTATGTCAGTTTTAGATGAAGAATATGGTTTGTAAAAGACAAATATTAGAACAAAAAGATGGGAACATTAGATTTTGAGTTAAAAATGTACAAGAGTGAGATTGACAAATAGATGTAATCATTTTAAATAAACTTTTTACATAAGTATTAACAATAAGATTTTTTCTTATCCCTTTGTTAAAAATTTCATTATGATATACTTCATAGTATTTCAAAATTGTATCTACGATAAAGTAACTGAAGACAATAAAATAGCATTTTATAATTTACATACTTAGCCTAAATCTAAGGAATACAGAGTAAGAAAATACATAATACATTCTTATTTTTTCTTCTTTGAACCAAAATCAGAAAAGCCCATTATAGCTGTCATCTCATCTACTGGCTCTTCATCCTCCTTTGGCTCTTCAATTTTTCGCTTCTTGTCTTTACGCTTGTCTTTTCTGTACTCTTTCATTTTTTCTTCCTGAAATTTGTAAAGGCATTTTTATTTAATACAAATGACTGCCCCAATAAAGTAACTAGTAAAACCGTAGATCTCCATTACCTCTTCTTTTAACTCTTTCAGCCTCTGTTCAAGATCATAATCTTTTTTCTTTTCGTCCATCTTTTTTTTGTTAAGAGCCATTCTAGCTTTGACCTGTTCTAGTGTCGATCTCTCTATCTTCATCGACATACCCAAGTTTCTTTGATCTAAAACGTTAGTTTTTGTCATAAATTTTATACTTGAATTTACAGTACAAATAATATTAAAGAATTTAAGAGACTTGGAGCTTACGTTTTGTTCCATTGATGTGATCAAGGAAGTTAATGGAATCCTTGACAACGCAGTCGCAGACATTGCAGTAATATCTGAAAAATTATGATATATTAAGACCTATCAATCAAATTAATATTCATCACCAAGGGTATACTAACCCTCCAGACTGTGAACTTGGGGTATTTTTACTAATGACAACGCTTTTGCCAAGTTTGGACTCCAAATCGACTTTGTAATCACGTTGTTTCAGCAGCTCTCTTTTGACTGCAGGCTGCTTCGGGATCCCTAGTTCTTCCTCTGCTATTTCCTCTTGTAGCCTCTGCAGGGCAATTCTCTCGTACTCTTCTCTGTTCCATTTTCTTCTGTGGTCATCTGGCCTCTGAAAGTGATTAAACGATCATTGACAAAAAATATTGATCTGACAGGACATTGTTTACATTGTGTTCACAACATTATTAAAATCTTCGTATTGCCATAATATGAAGTTCTAGAATAAAAACGTAAACATAGTGATGGGTTTTAAAACACATTTTCTAATTTAGTACTAAAATCTTGGATGATTGTATAGTTTATCAGTCTTTTCTATTTATTATGAAATTGAACGAATTTTAACCTCTCAGGTGACATTGGACACCTTTTTAAATCAAGCCAAAATAATATCAAGAGATGAAAAATATACTTTACCGTTGACATTTTAACTAATAACTATGTACAATTTTTCTATAAGAAATTCCTGTTACTTGACGAATTTTACTCCTTTTTTAATTCTTGTATATATACATATATACATGTATTATATTATTGTTATTACACTACGAGAACGAGAAATAGAACAGTGAGACGTAAGTATAGAAGTGATTAAATAAAAGTGTCGGAACAACGCGTTGTCGCCGTAGAAAGTTGTACAGTCATTGCCATCTAGCGAGGCTGATTCTGAACTAAAAAGTTACACTTACAGCGCTGTTAGACAGCGCTGATGCTGATCTCAAAGTTATATATGCATTATTTTAGGGTGTGTTCCAGTAACGCTCTCCGACAACTTACCGACAACTTAATTACGTCTTACGATATCTCACGTCATGTTTAAGTTGTCGGTAAGTTGTCGGAGAGCGCTACTGGAACACACGGATACTAAGCTAAGACTACGTGATACAGAGTGGCAAGTACAAAACTTGTTTAAAATGTTGGTAGATTAATATTATTTTATAATATTATTGTTAATGTTTACCAAAATTTCGTGTCCTACAATAACAAAATTTAAGTAAATGAAATATGTTAATGGTGGAGTAAAGCCTTTTGAAGAAGGATGCATAATTTTAAATTTGTATCATTTTTTACTATGGAGCTATTCACATAGCATTTTTTGCTTATTTCATTGTGAACGTTCATATTGAAAAGGGGGTTCCACTGTTCCGCTAAACTCAAAGTGAGTGAACAGACTGAACAGACCTATACCTCTTTTTCCATCAGGCAACAAAGCCTATGGTCGCAACAATGTTGACTGACAGAGAACACAGTATAGGTCTGTTCAGTCAGTTCACTCAATTTGAGTTTAGCGGAACAGTGGAACCCCCTTTTCAATATGAACGTTTACAATGAAATAAGCAAAAAATGTCTATGTGAATAGCTCCTATATGGTCGTTATAAAAACTCACTAGACTAGATTCTAGTGTAGGCGTTTAAAAAAGATTATTATTCCATGTACCTTCGGAGAAAAGTGCCGCAACTTTGGTTGAGTGCATAAATTATTGTTAAAAAAACGTTTTTCAAAGTTGCGGCAGTGATTTTTTTTGCAGGGGACCTTTTCCGGGTAGTAGAAGAGTTTCAATTCTGCCGCAAATGACACTGTTCGTTGATAACTTTTTTCTATCCGTTGGACTAGATTGCGGTTGGTATATATAGTATGAATTGATTGCACTTTTCTTACTCCAATATAAATCGTGATTAAAAGAAAAGATTACAAAATTACGAGCAAAATTACGTGTAATCTCTCCTCTTCATGACGTTTCTCAACTTTTTTTAAAGTTGCGGCAGGCATTTTTTTTTTTTACACACTTCCTGGCTCAGGATTTGTTCCGAATGGTGTACTGATCTACTGACAAGCTTTTGCCCGGGTACCGGGTTACCCGATCCGGGTACGCAAGCAAATTTTCATTTAGAAAATTCTAAATGAAAAAATCGTGGCACACCAGAGTCTGTATGTACAATATACCTATATATACATTAGGTGTCTATATAATTCTCCTCATATTTATAAGTACATTGTACATACACAATACAGCCTCTGGCGTGCCACGAACTTTTTATTCAGACCAAGAGCTGAGGCAGTGAGGTGTGGTAGTTAAAGTAGTGCCATTTGATCAATTTTGTAAACCAGCCGCAATTATCTTTGATCAACAGATAAAAGTTAAAAACGAGGTTATAAGGTATATCTGTAAGTGTGATGTCTGGTGAAACTAAAATTTATCTTCTACTTTAAAATTGACCATAAATGTATTTTTTAAAGGTCAAATTTCAAGTAAAAGATACATTTGTATCTTGCCGCAAATTTCATTAAATAGTACAACTAATTATCTACTACTTGTTGGTCAAAGTTGCGGCTGGTTTATAAAACTGATTACACAGCACTACCTTAACCACCACATAACTCTTCACCAATTTGAAATATGACAAAAACAATTGAGGATCTTTTATTTGTAAGATTTCTCAATTTAAAGTGAGAGTGACCAGTAGCGGCTGGTTTAGATTTTTGACCAATACTCTCGGACCTCAGCTCTTGGTCTGTACAGCTCCCCCTCCCTTGCCTCTCTAGAGTAGGGATGGAAAAGCCACCGCAATAGTCGATTAATCGGAAAGTCGACTCAGTCGAAAACTTAAAATCGACTGTCAAGGAATAATCGACCCAAATGAACGATCAAAGTCGATTATAATCGACTTTTATGGACAATCCGTTAGGTACATCTAGATGCTGACGCCGAAACCAGTGGAGCGGCGGAGCGTCAAGGTAAGGTTAGCAGGGAATGTATATATATCTATAGAATTTACATAGCATCTGCGTATATACATCTATAGGTATATACATTCCCCTGCAGGTCACATACAAGCTCTATAGATATATACATTCCCCTGCTAACCTTACCTTGACGCTCCGCTGGTTCCGGCGTCAGCATCTAGATGTACCTTTAGGCCAAAAGAAATCATTTGAGTATTTCAAGAATATATGAGTGAAAAAGGTATTGGTAGGAAATGGTATACGCCAGGCAAAGAAATATTCATGTAATGTATTTATAAATCAATTAACAACAGTCAGGAAAGTAATTAAAATTAAAGGAGCCCAAATTCAGAAAACCAGTCCTCTTTGTCTACAGACATAAAAAAAACCAACTTGTTTAAACGCCGGCCCAGCATGCGGCACCTAAGCTGGTGGCCGATCATTCCAGCGTGCGAGAACAATCTCTCGCGTGGGGTAGAAGTGGGTTTTCAATTTTAGAAAAAAAAGACCAAACTGCACTCCGTGTAGCCATCTCGGCGCTTTGACGATAAATAAACAATGAAAAAACTCTCACTCTCACGCAACTCTCGCTCCTCCACATCCACTCCAGTCGAAGCAGTCGGTCCTAATAGTCGATTACTACGACTACTGCACTCAGCCGCAGTCGACTGCGGCGCTCATAATCGACTATAGTCGAAAGTCGATAGTCGACCTTTCCAACCCTACTCTAGAGATTCCTCGCGAGTCGCGAGCCTTGTGATCATCTGATCGCAGGTGTGCGCTCCGAAAATTTGGTCGATGACAGTGAAGAGCGGAGATAGTTCCTGAAATTAGGCCC
Source organism: Copidosoma floridanum (assembly GCF_000648655.2). The sequence goes on from NW_019379672.1 coordinate 713,246, forward strand.
AGTGCATTCGCGTATCTTCCATGTATGCTGTAGTTACAGCAGCTAAGGCCGCCTAATCCAAATTCAGTATCAACGCATATATGTTATCTACGGTTTCAGTTGTTTTACTTTATCAAATTGTCATCTAAGTACTCTACAAGGTTCGTGCGTTTGTTTATTTACACGCGAGGAGTCGAGGAACTGATAACAGGAAGAGAGAAAGAGAGAGTGAAACAGATTAAGTACACAGGTGGGAAGCAAATAATTGACCTGCAGACAAGGTGCAGGGCCGACGACATCAGCTGTGCAGTAGGTTCATACAGATAAGTTGCCTTTCTGCAGATTAGCGTGGAGCCGGAGCCATGGCGACGAATATCGCGGCCCAGCGGATCAAACGCGAATTCAAAGAGGTTATAAAGAGTGAGGAGGTGAGTGTCGTTTTCTTAAGTCGTGTATTAAGTATGTTGTTGCTGCAGGCAATTCCCCTAACTTGCTTTACTTTGCATCCACTGTTTGGATATAACTTACGTTATTTCATGTGCCATCTGCCAAGCTAGCTTGTTCTCTTTGTCCTGTGTTGTATCAACCTCTTCATCAAGGAAATTGCATAACCCAACAGCCCTTGCTGGATCTAACGAACTTTTGCCCTTTTCCTCATTATTCTTACGTATCGGCTAGCTTTGATGTGAGAGCGTACTTTGTTATGTGGTCCTTTGTGTGAGATGGCCGTTTACTTGTAATGCTACCAAATTTTAGATTTTTTGTTAACGCGAGGTGAAACTGTATGATGACTTGCACTTGCACTGACACCTTTGGGCTGACCGTATAGTCTCTTGTTATTGTTTGTATAAACTTACTTTTCTATATGTTTGGCTCTACAAATGACTTTTAAACAACAAATTTTCACTGTTTCTCCAAGAGTACTTGACACTTAGAAAAAAAGTAATAAAAAATTTGATTTTTACAGAGTTAATTGCTTATCCTAATTATTGGACTTTTTGCAGCTAGAAGTTTAGTTCATATGTCTATTAAATGAAAAATCCTTCATTTACTAAAAAGGAAATACGTTAATCTAGCTCAGTCTGATCTTCAACATATTAAAATTTGTTATTAGTGGAGTCTTAACTAAATAGAAGTTTTATAAATAAATAGTGAGTAGCTCACTAACGATATATATAATAAAAATTAATATCTACGAAAAATATTACAACTCATACTTTTGTAGGTTCATTCTTTGCACTGATTTACGACTGATAATTCAAAGTGTGGTTTTAAATTGATGTCGTAGCACAATTTATTAGATTGAATACTTACATTTCTTTCTATCTATTTAAAAAAATAGTTTTTTGAACAATTCCAATCTTCAAAAGTAACAAACTTACTTATGATGTGTTCTCTATTTGTTCCCTCTTATGTCAGTTCATAGGATAATCTGCATGTGATAAAAATATTTATCAGAACAGGCAGTTTCTTCATGCTAATTCTTATACTATACTATACAGGCAGTTTCTTATACTATGTTATAATGCACTGCAAAAATATTTCAAATAATGTCAAGGATCAGTTCTTATTATTTCTTGTGTTGAAATATTATTTATTAATNTTTACGTTATAGACGTGTTGATTATTACGATGACCATACTTTTTGCAGACAAACATGCTGAATGGTTAAAAAATTGTATGATAAATGACCTTGTGACTTTGGCGCAAGGACCTGTGGCAAAGACTTGAAAGTCCACTCCATGGACTCGCAAGGGACTTTAAATGTTCTAAGATAAATTTTGCCAGAATGATTTCAGATATTAATCGGGACTTTGTAGCGGGCGCAGCTTCTCGGTTCATTCCAAATTTCCTCTTTCAATTATTTGAAAATGTTCCCATTTTCCACCTGTAGGGCATTCATGTAATATAAGAAAAGCCCCAGCGAAAAAGACAAGTGCAGCTCTGCCGCGCTAACCTGACTCTCTCTCAACGTCCAACACACACGCACACGCGAGCAGAAATAGAAACACCAGGCACGGTAAGTACAGATCGGGAATCGCGCTCGAAAATCCCTCGCCAACTTATTTCCACACATGCACGTATGTATCACTATACACGCGCTCTCAAGTTATGCAAACCAATAGAGTACACGGAGTGGGGCCCCTTAACCTCGAAAAAAAAGGAGGAGAACATCGAACGACAGCGAACAAACAACTTTGCCGCATTCGGAATCGTTCGAATAAAACAGAGAGAAAGAGGGAAAAAGGAGGTGGTGCAAGATACATATTCCCGAAGGAAAACTGCAGCTCGCGAGGGTGGACGTTGAGGTTATGTGTGCGAGATAGTACACGCGTGCGGTTGTGTGTACCGTACTATTAGACGAGCGCCTTGTTATTTCTCTCCTGCATCTATTTCAAGGAAAAGGGAAGAAGGGGCTTCCCCCCCCAAGTTCATTGCCATGCACAACAGTTGTGTATATGTATGTAGGCTCTTTGCTGTCTCTTAAAACCCTTTGACAGACGCTTTTATATACTGTTTTCTCCGTGTACGTATAGGTTCTACGAGACCGGCAATTGGATTTGACGTTACCATATATACACATACGGTGCAGTGTACGAGCGGTCCAATTGGCGTTACATGGATGTATATATATCTATACGCGTGTAACCTATTGCCTGCACTGTTTGTATTTATATATTATCTATGCGTGTCTTGGCAAAGTGGGTGTGGGTGGATATTTTTATAACGCCACCCGTGATGTGTATATATGTATGCACTGATCAGGTGTGTCGTCGTAAACACTTTTATCGCGCGAGTTGGGACCATTTGTGGCCTTTATGGGCCATGCAGATAGAGGAACGGTTTTATTGACGAGTTCCTTGCAGGGACAAGGACAAGCTCGTTTCTCTCTCTCTCTCTTTCTCTTGTTTTTAATTGCCATGTACCTATCCTGTATCAGCTGAAATGCATGTGTTGATAAAAAAAATGTTGCATCAAATGGTATGATCGCAATTTTTGGATTGGACGCGTGATAGCGGGAGAAACCTTTTTGAGATTCGTATAAAATAGACGTGAAGAGTCGACCAATTGTTATGTAGATCGAGCGTATGGGTATAGACAATAAAAATTAAACTTTTTCTAGTAACAAGAAGATACGATTTAAAGGACATGTAGATTTGTATCTACATTGGTCTACAAGCACCAAACAGTTTGAAATTGTTTGTCAGTACTCATAATAATCTTCTGTGCAATTCAATAAACGCCATAACCTCTAAAATCATTTCAAAATTTATTTTTTACTTTCACAAATGATACTTTGTGATTACAGTATTTTTTTATAATATGTATGTAAGCGTGCAATAAAAATATGACACAGAGCATGAATTTCAAATATGGATTTTTTGTAGTTCCTTAACAAGTAACGATACTCAAAAAATTACTTTCCAAACTTCTCGTTAATCTTTCACTTTGGATGTCATTAGTATTGTCAACAAAGATTCGACCTTTTAGAATGCAGTATGATAAATTTAAACAAAAATCCTTCTTCCTTTAAAATCTCGCAGGTCTCCATACTTTTATATTAAGGAAATTATTTTATTGATTGTTTTCAATCAGATTTCATAACCTCATAGAACTCAGGAATCAAGCGAAATCTGTATTGACGAGAAAAGTGATAGGTATATAAATATGTGGTTGTTTCATTTAGTTGTAAAATAGACAGTTCAGATCAAATATGATACACACGTGAAAAAAGCGAGAATTTTCACGTATATATTTCTACGTTAGTTTTCAAATTGAGACGTAAGTACACGTATAGGTAACATAACCTCTTCTGCGCATATATATACATACAATCATAAGCTGCTTTCTTCGATCCCCCGTGAAGTAGGTACGTCGGCAGGTGAGTTACCGAGTTTCGCGATGGTAAATAATATTCCCTTGCAATAAACGAGAAACTCCGGACGAGAGTAAGAGTCCGTGTATATATTTATAAGCGAGTAGGGAACGCGATCTCGCGAGTTTCGTTCGTGTGCGCCCAACAATACATAATACGCCGGAGAATCGATAGTTTATTGCTCCGTCGAGCTGGTTCTTAAATTTCAGGTCACGCACGGGCGATTTTTTTTCCTACATTCATACACGGAATACGACCTTTCGCCGATTCACTCGAAACGCCACGTGCCTATATAATATGATCGCATCACCCGATACACGCGATCGAAAACGGCGCGACATTGACATCCAGCGTAATAATACCAACGTAGCCCGTGCGTTGCCCTTTTGAACACGTACCCCCTCTATGTATTATATACACGCGGTGGGAGTGAAAAAGAAAAACATACATCCGATCCCCGGATTACGTATCTCCTGACACTTTCGCTCTTTTCGATGCAGTAGCGGACCCCTGCGTGTATACAGCGGCGAGAGGAGAGCGAAGGAGATTACGAAAGGCGCGAAATTCTCTTTTTCAGCGGCGCGCGGATATCGATTTCGCGGAACGAGACAATATTCCACACGTACCCGTGTGTGTGTGTGCGTATACGGATATCCCGTGTTATAATACGTGCGAAGGACACGACGCAGCGCTCGCCGTGGAGAGGAAGTAAACAATCCGTGTAGCATTTTTTTTTTTTTTTTAAAGTTGCTTTTTAACATTTAATTTTTGATTTTTAGGATACTCTGTAAAAATAACCATGATGCAAATTGATGAAAATGACCTTCTTGTCTTGCAATTTATTTGAATTGTTAAAAAAAAAAAATGTTTATCAAAATAAAATCTTTCTCTTGTATCTCATTCGAATATTGAGAAATTAAAGTTTACTTAGGTTCGGAATGTACATTGATGTAAAAGATTTATTTAGAAATAGACATGTAAAAAGAATTATACGCTAAACGTTAAATAGTTGATATTTAAATTTTGTACATTTTCCGGTGCATAAGCCGATGGATAAACGCTCGTTCGGTCACTATGTACGCTTATATACAATTACTGCAGTTAAAGAAAAAAAATTTATTCCCACGTGTCTATGCATGGAAATAAACAGTTTACATTCCAAACTCGGAAACAACGATGCATTTATCTATTACCATTTCATTTCCGAATACTGCTGATTTAATCTGAAGTTGAAACTAATTTGTAAAAAAAAAAATAACATCTACAAATTACGAATTTCAAAAAGATTTGATAAAAATTAGTATTGACTTCGCACTGTGTTTAAATTTTGAAACTTTTAATTCGTTAGAAGCTACACTTTTGAATTAATATTTTACCTCTATGAGAAAGTTTTCGATTCACTTATGTTCGTTCATCATCATGCATACAAACATTTCAACAGTGCTTATGAGTTGGTTAAGACCAAAACGTTTTTTTTTTATTTTGAAGTAATTGCACGATCACTCAAGTTTTTTAATTAAAAAGTTGCGCCATTCTACGTAACGAAATTAAATTTTATTTACCTATGTTTGTAAAACGTCGTGACCTATGAAACTCTCTTAATAATAAATTGGACAGTAAGCTTACAAAATTTTTAATGTAAATTCATTATCAACATTAAAATAAAATTTAATCCTTCTTAAGAACTGTGTTTTTATTTACGAATGTACAGTCTTGTACTACAAAATATAAAATTTCTAATTAACTGCTTTGGTAACGAGGAAAAATTTATAAAATGCATTACCAGCAATTTGAAGTGTGACACAAGTATTGATAATTTAGAATTCGACTTTTGTCGTTTAAAACCTTAATATCTAGAAAAACATGTCAAGGATTTTAACGGAAAAATTTAGTTTACAGTTAATAAATGTACATACTTCATTTATAAACATTATTAATCAATACATATATACAGTTTATGTCACAGAGTTTAGAGTATCACCAACTCAATTTAGATTTACAAACATGGCTTACATTGTAAACCTGGATGCTAAGTACTCGTGCTTTTGTGTTTGAAGAGATGTAGTTTGTTTTTCGTTAGAACAGCTTGGCGTGTGCCGTCATATTCGAAAGAGCACATGTCAAGCACCTCTTCAGCCATTGGAAGCTTAAAGGATTCGGTACCAGTAGATATACTCCATCCCAATAGACTTTTATCACTATCATTGTTAGCAATGACTAACGTATCATTTGGTAGATTCATGTAACATGGTCTTGATAATAATTTTTGCATACTCCCACCATTAAACGAATGCACAGCATTAAATTTAATTTGATCATCTCTTTTCTCTATTGTACAAACATTGTGACGTATAGTCGGATTTTTGGCATTTGGTCGACAAGAAAGCAACACGTGGTTGTCTTTATCGTTGTATCTTAAATACAAAAAGGGACCTTCAACATCAATTTGATTCCCCATGTAGTTGCCTTCCTTATAACTGTATGCATAGCATGAATTTAACTGACAAGCTAAGAAACCTCCAGCATGCATAGTTGGACTAGTAGTTGGAATCGAAGCCAATGACACAACAGGAGAGCTGCAATGAATTGATTATTCTAATAATTATTTTTACTTCAATTTGCATTTTTTTTTTTTTTTGAAGCTATTTTAGTGATAATGATACTACATGCTCAAGAAAACAATTACTTTTTCATTTCTATAGACGTATGTAAATAATGTAGTTAATGTGCTGAAATAAATTAAATGTATTTCAGAATGTATGATAAAATTAATTTTTTTTAGTAACTAGAACACCAAGCTAATTCAATAGGTATGTTCAAAGTACGAGTTGTTTGTCTACTTAGCTATACTTGTATATAAAAACAAATTAAAGTGATTGTATTATGACGGTCCGAAGTAAAAAAAGAAAAATTGTTTAACATAACTATGTATAAGCTACTAGTGTAATAATAACTATTCAACAAAACACTAGCAAACAAGAAACGTCAGAAAGAGATGTATTCTTGTATATATCATAAATTTCTTTTTCTAGATGAATAAGCTCGCAAAAATTTAAATATGAAGACATACGGTGCATTTACCTAAAATCAACAAAGAAAGTTCTGAAATCATTTGAATAGTAAATAATTTCTTACTGATCATTGGCGTGGTCTTTTGTCGAGACACTCGATTGCAAAAATCTGATGTCATATTCCATTACGCTACCCTTAGCTCCGCCAACAAAGAACGCCTGTTGGTTATAATTTGACCAACAGCAACTCCATAAATTGGTCTCTTCCTTGTAACTGTGGCTTAGACAAGCTGTACGAATGTCGGTCAGTATGACTTTTTTGTCAAAACCAACACTTAGAAGGAAATTTGGGTGTTGTTCTTGAAAAGCAATGTCCCTGATAGAATTGCTGTGAACACAGACTGGTAAAGAGGTCACATTGTGTTCCAAGAATATTCTGTTGATAGAATTGTCAGAAGAAATTGCTAAGATTTTGTTCCATGGATTGTAAGCCATCACTCTGCAAGAACCTTGAATGTCATAAATCTTAGTTCTACTTAGATGTGAATTTTCACTTGTAACGTTTAATGCCGTTCTTTCAGCAGAAATTATTGCAAGTTGACTCTGAAGATCGTGAATTTTTTGCTTCATATTAGATATTTCTGCACGATATGCTTCTTCTTTAGTGCGATAAAGACTTAATTCTTGTTCAATAGTTTTATGTTTTGCATTTGCATCATTCAGCTGCATTTGTAATTTTTCTTTTTCAACAGTGTCAATACATATTAGTTTTTTGGCATACAACACTCTGACATCTTTCTTCGTTGCTTTAGCCTTGCATTCTGGACAATTTTTGGCATTTTGAGTTCTGCTGAGCCACTGGATAATGCAAGACATACCAAATAGATGACCACAACGCAGAGAGCAGAGCCTGTGCTCGCCCGCATTAGTCCAGGTTTCCAGGCATATTGGACATTTTTGGTCATCATCTATCATGTCATCTGGACTCAAGGGTCGTACTATTAGTTCCGGTAAATCCAATTTAATTTTTTTGTGAGCTGAAATATAAAACCAACAATGCATATAGTTGCAAGCAAGTGTATTGAAACAGGAGCTACTACTGCCAGCCAATTGGGTAATAACATGTCAAACTTACACTGAACGATATTCTCGACGGGATCGTTCTCTTGATGCTGGTTCAGCGATGACGGTTGCACTGGTGGTAACGCGGGTGGCAAAGCTGGCTGAGGGAGGACCTGATTGGCAGCCTCAACATTGGAACCTGCTTGGCTGGACCTAGCACTGGAGACGGTGCTCACTTCACTCATATTGTCATCTTCGTCCATCGGCGTTTCTTCTGTGTCCTCACCACTGTTATCATCATTACCCTCATCCTCATCGTAGTCACCATCCTCAAACTCTTCGTCTTCGTAGTCGTCGTCGTCGTCTTCTTCGTCATCATCGTTGTCGTCGTCATTCGTGTGCCAGCTCTCGTTCTCATCCTCATCCATCAGAAAATCCGCAAACTCCAAATCTTGCTCGTCGTACTCGCTGTCATAGAAATCCTCGTCGTCGGCGTCGTCATTCATGTCAGTGTTGTCCATTAGTCGCTGGTAGATCTGGTTGATGTTCTGCAAACTCGGTACGTCATCGTTCTCTCCTGCGGAGGAAGAAACAGAGGCGCGCCGTGACTCAAGGTTGGACGGGGACTCGAGGCGCTCGTTACTGAAGCCGTCAGAAAAATTGATAGAGTCTATTAACCAACCATCGTCCATGTTACGATGCGTGTAGCAGCATCGGACAGACGACTGGCTAGGCTCTACGACTGTGGCTCCGAACGATCGCTATAACGGTACACTCATCAAAGGACACCACCTCATCCACTTGCTTACCTACCTACCTAATTTAAATCCGTATATATATAAGTACCGACGGCCAGGGAGTGACGACTTTGACTTGTTGGCACTTGGCACGGAAAATGCACAACTTGCAACTTGCACAGAGTGGTTGGTGGATGCAATCAAAACATCATCACGTGCTCCTCGATAATTGCGTGCATTGAAATTTTGAATATCTATATAATAATGTATAAGGAAGTAGGTAGAAAAGTGATGCACTGTTGATTTGTTGGACAGTGTATAAGGTATGGACCATCCTTTATTAACTAACCTGAAAAAAATAATTGATTGTTGCTGTGAGAGATGTAATTGTAGAAAAACAACGTGTAATGACAATTGTTACTAAATTTGAACACCCTAATCATTTAGTTAATTATTTCTATTAGAACAATTCTGAAACGCATACGTGTGGGTCTTCGTCTTCACATATTTCACAGTATCACACACTGGAGTGCACTCTTTTTGATTTCATACTCTTCTGCCAGAGATTTAATCTCTGCTTCTGCTATCTTTCCACACCGAGGCGAGAGACTTGAACCTCTTTACTTTATTTTTAAGCATGCTAATTTAATAAATATTCTCCAATGACCATGAATAACAAGAGTTGCGCGTTTTACGATTTTACTCACAACGATTAAACAAACAACCCAGAACCATCAGGTGATCAGGTAAGTTGTAAGTATAAGTATTTGTAGTATAATGAAAACGGTATTGGGTATTGGGTCAAGCCAATAGGGGTTAGGGGGCTAAGGGGACTGGCAAGATGACGAGTTCGAGTTGATCATTGAACCTCATTTCGACCTCGATCCTCGATCTCCCAAAATAAAAGCAAGTGAACGAACCTAAAAACTATATAGGTAACCTTATTAGGTTCGTTCAAGTCCTAGCTCGGAGAAGCTGGGACGGACTGTTCGTGCTCATACTGCTCACTGAGTTTCACCCTAAGGTTTCAGTCCCATGGTACGAAATAGAGCTCCGCAATAGACTGTCCGCAATAGAAACAGCCAATCAGAGCTATTGCAGGTTGAGACCGTTTTTATATTTTGGTATGCAACTGTCAGAAAGCTTTGAGGTTATGTAAGGTATTACTTTGCTAAGAGAATGGGACCAAACCAAAAGTTATATATTAAAACCAGCTTCAGTACTTATGTTTTGACGGATTTTTATTTTTTGAAAGGAGATGGATTTTTTTTAACTTAATGGTTGCCAAAGTTAGTATGGTCTTCTGTAGTACACTAATTTTCATGTCAGACATTTCACCCTGAGCTCCAAAACATACCAACAAAAACAAACAATCACTGTTGATCAGCTGGTTGTGTTAAGGCCTACGCAGTCAAAGTAACATAAGGTGCACAGTGCACAGTGCACAAGAATAACATTAGTTGGTATATCTATATCTGTAAAAACGTAAAGCACAACGCGTTGTGCATTATGTATATAAGTATATCAACCAATGTTATTCTTGTGCACTGTGCTCTGTGCACCTTATGTCAATTTGACTGCGTAGGCCTTTATTCGAGAGGTTCGAAGTATCTCTTTCTCACTCGCACTCACATGCATGAATGAGTTACGCTTACGCATTGGTTGTTACTGCACATGTGACCATAGCGAACTTTGTCTCTCCGAAATAAAATAACATAACCAGCTGATCAACGGTGATTGCTTGTTTTTGTTAATATGTTTTGGAGCTCAGTGTGAAATGTCTGACATTTTCTTTGGGAAGCATCCAATTACAATGTTTGCATTTATAATACTAAAATGATAACTTAAGTGAACTACACGAAAAATAGGTTATCAAAATTTAAGGCAAAAGAATACAACTTACGCTTTCACATAACGCTGCATTGTTGTTAGGAGCTCCACTCATTTTATTTTAGATTTGTTCAAACTTTTGGTTTGGTCTTATTCTCTTAGTAAAGTAATACCTTACATAACCTCAAATCTTTTTGACATTTGCATGCAAAAATACAAAAACGTTCGCAACCCGCAACAGCTCGATCGTCCGCAATAGCTCTGATTGGCGGTTTCAAAATGGCAGTTTTTTTGCGATTTGCAAAAAAATGGCTTATCCGTTGTGAACCCAACGTGGCTCATTTTATTTGTATTAAAATTGCACATCTTTTTACACAACACTTTTTTATATGTGCGATTCTTCGGTTTTTTATATTCTAGACATGAAAAACCTGTATTGGCCATAAATGAAATTTTTTTCAGGGCCTGTGCTGACATATTTGTACATATTAAATTCTGTATCAATTTATTATTTTGCACTGAAANAGTTGTTTGTCTACTTAGCTATACTTGTATATAAAGTAATTTATATTGTAGGTTCGTTTTATAACAAAAATATGGCATCCAAATATATCTTCAGTGACAGGAGCGATTTGCTTGGATATATTAAAAGATCAATGGTAAATTCATAATATTTGTTAATTATAACAGTTTGATTACAATAATGTATTTGGATTACGAACTATAAAATGATCGATTTTGTAATTTTCAATTTAGTTAAATGTTACGTTTAGCCTTGACAAAATTAAAAAATACGTTTAATATAACTAAAAATTTACAAAATATTATGTTGTGAAATTTGATGCTGATTTTAAAAACCGTAATTCAACTTTTTTTACCTTCACTACAAATTAGTTTGTATGTAAAGTTTACCCGGACGATAAATAAACAATGAAAAAACTCTCACTCTCACGCAACTCTCGCTCCTCCACATCCACTCCAGTCGAAGCAGTCGGTCCTAATAGTCGATTACTACGACTACTGCACTCAGCCGCAGTCGACTGCGGCGCTCATAATCGACTATAGTCGAAAGTCGATAGTCGACCTTTCCAACCCTACTTTGGAGGATACGGCGCTTCTGCTACAATGTAGTTCAATAAATCATAGTCACAAAATCCATGAACCACAGGATTGTCCGGCAATACGCTCATTAAATCTTCTACGAGCAGTCTTCAACTTCTTCTGGGTCTAAAAAAGGCAGCCCGAAAAAGCACTTCAAAAAATTTCCTTCTTCTGAATCTCGGTTTTTATACAATTTGCTTAGACCAATCTCTTGAATTCTTCGCCACCAGCTTTGGCTCAATTAAAACTTACAGGCCCAGATGTTTATATTTGGCAGACTGTTATTAATAGCACTGTGAATTTCTGGCTCAAAATCTGTGTATATGATATCCCCATAAAAAAACTAACTTTTATATGAAGTAAAAGGTTAGGCGAGTTTGATGTGTTTCAAATACATCCAAAACAATCGTGTTTACAAAACTAATAACGTTATACAGTGAAACAAAAGTTATTTTCATAGCAAAGACTACAATATCTCCAAGTGTTTCAGTTAACATGTTTCTAATGCTACTTATTTGAAAATATTTGGCGAAATAAAATATTTAAAAAGTAATAAGATCAACGAAAAATAGTCAGTTTTGTTGCCTCGTCAAAGAGTTACTATAAACATGAAATTATTTATCACTAGAATGAATATCTTAATTGAAATATGTAATTAAATAAAAATTTATTCACAAAATAATTGAACGTTTGAAAAGTTATGAGATCAGTTAAAATTATTCAAGTTTATTGATACATCAAGGAGTTATAATTTACTAAAAATTATTCAGTATTAAAATAAAAATCTTTATGAAAATATCTGAGTGCATTAAAAATTTTACAAAACGAAATGGAAGATTTAGAAAGTAATGAGATATAAAAGAAATAGTCAAGTTTTTGACATTACACATATTGTAATACTTAAGTAGTCAANTTGTAGTACTATGGAACCTATAAACATGTGCTTATTTTGACTTTCACTTTACTGACTTTTTTTTCACAAACTTAGGTATTCTAAAATGTATTTAAAAACAAAGACCAGTGTATAATGCGGATTTTTTATACGTAAGTATTTGATTTATTAACAAGTGTTGTAACAAACACAGATGTATACATTTCAAGAGATTTGAAGCTCTCAAACTATTCTAGCTTAGGAATCAAATTAAATAAAAAATTTTGCACCTTCAATACCTGTTACTACTATTGACACGTTTAAAAAATATTTATAAAATTTTTATCAAGCTTTTATGGTAACATAATAAATAGTCGGCATGTTTAAATGAAAATTACAATAAGTAAGCATCTTTAGTGACATCAAAAAAACGTTTTTAAGATATAAATTTAATTCCTAAGTAAGGGTGCGTTAAGGGTTTAATTTTGTATGTTATTCGGGTGGTTATTTTATGGTAAACGGATAAATTTTTAAGTACTATCTATACCCAATCTCCTAACTACACAAAGTAGATGCAATCAGTTGTTGATCGTACTGACTAACGAGAATACACCTGAAAAACAATTGTTCTCTTTGTATTTTTCATCTTAAGCTTTCTGCTAAAAATGCTGTTTATTGGAAATTAAATTTTTTTTATCTCTTTGAGATAATATTAACTACATGTCACGTTCCAGCTGGATTGTCACTAGATGAACGTGAAACAGAACAATATACATGGACTAACGAAATGCTAATTTAAGATTTTCTACATGAACACGAAAGCGTACAGTTAATGGATGCCCTAAGACATAAAAAAATATACTGTTTAATTCAACGTCAATAAATAAACGTCAAACAACAACAAAACATTCAGGCCTTGAAAAAATTTTAAACAAGTGTCAAATATATTAATATATTTGAGACAAAACTGCGTAGTAGAGGGTGGAAAAATGTGATGGTCATACTAAATGTACGCAGCATTTACGTGCAACAAAAAAGAAATACCAATCTAGTTTTTCCCTTACCCTTATACTAACGTTAATACTATATTTTCTGCTGGAACAAAGGTAAAGATGGTTCATGAAAGGTCAAGGACACGTTGAATAAAATCTTTATTCAAGTGCAAGTGCCCACATTTTAGTCCTTGTCTGCAGAAGAACAGAGCGAGCGTATTGATGGAAATATCAATGCTTAGATGAAAGGTGCACTAAAATCAACCAATCGTAAGGTACTGATACAGAAAGTACCCTTCAATATTTCTACTTGTATTAATTTTAGAAAAATTATTAAAAGTTTTTATATTCTATGTACGTGCATGCAATAGCATAATTATTTATTTTCAAACTTAGCAGCTAAACAATTGAGTGTGGACAACTAACTTATAAACCTACTAAATATAACACATGCTAACTAAGAAGTCCATGTAATAATTTAATTCTTTTTTTATTGTATAAAATTATAAAATTATTCTTTCTGCTACAAGTGTATCTTTATACATTGAAACACTATTGATTTATAAAATTTTATACTCGTAAATTTCTTGACAGTACCAAGATCTTGAGGTCAAATTACACATTTATCCATTAATAATCATGACATGTATAATTAACTCTATTTAAAGATCAATTCAAGAACAATGCGATTATGAAATTTTGATATTTTTTAAGAATGAGACAATATTCCAAAAATTTTTGTATCGTCTCGTCTTACAGCTGCCCTAATGATTTAAATATTCAATACACTTTAATTATTTTTTGGGTCGTGTATAAGGTGCGGAATTCGTGTACACTACGGCTTCAGTCCAGATGTATAACGAACAAATTTTTTCCAACATTATTAACTATCCTTATTTTCATCGCAGCCTATCAGATATCCTTAGCTTACGGTCAAAGGTGCATAAATACGAAAATTTTTTTTTTGTCATTAATGGAACATTCTGCATGTTCTTATCATAGTTTTATTTTTCTACGTCGAATAAAAAAATTTTTAAGCACTAATCGATAATTTGCTCGTATTTTTCTACTATCAATCACAGTGTTGCGTGCGATCGCATGATGAGCTGAAATTCAAAAGAGACACCAGGACAACACTTGGTTGACACCATTTGACGAAAAAAAAATGAACCAAACACATGCAGACCCCAAACTAATAACTAAATATATTATTTGTATGTATATAGTATAAGAAAAGGGTGACAAAATTGAAACCTCACCCTCAATACCTGCAGTATTCATATGTAACAGGTAGGGGAAGTCCCGTTGTCTTCCGAAGCTCAACCGCTTAGTGCTGATTACAGGTCACCCAAAAAGATGGGCATCGAGATTAGAAATTAGTCATCAGAAATCGAGGTCGTGGTAGAGGAGCTTCACAAAAATACTAGTGCTCATGTGTGTCAACAACCCAAGTTAATATTACAGCAGAAAAGGGAAGTTTATATTAAAGAGTATTCTCTGTTATTAACTTTTTTTTTTGTATACAGCGAAAAAGCCTTGTGCTATATAAATAGATAAAAGACATTTTTCAATACCTTCTAAGGATTTAAATTTATATTTTCGGAAATCTTGGAGACATTGAATAGTTTTGTTATGTTTACTACTGTTGTACAGAAAACGATTCATTTTTAATAAACACAGAGCTTAGTCTGAGCTAAATATATTTCATAGTTCTACTGTTGGAGATCTTTTTTCATGTCTCTATTCTTTTTCCTTTGGAAATTTTTCGTACTTATTTGAAAAACTCCAAAAGCATAGACTAATAGGCATGTTAAAAGACATTTGATACCGGCAAGTCATAAGTATTTATAGTTAATTAACTGCATGAATGATGCATGAATTCTAGATAATTCTTTATGAAAATGATCAATTTATTAAAAAAGCAGATAAACAAGAAGAACCAGTGATGCAAAAATATGTGAACCGCTAAAAATGTTTCCACGTACTTGTCGGTTCATCCTTTATTCTCACAGCAACAATATTTACTTTCATACCTTTGGTATCACTGCAACTACTTACTGGTGACGTATGGTATCCTTTTTCCACTGACTCTCGAAAAGTACAAGTTTTTTTGTACACTCAACAAGTTGTAGCCATATTTCAAGTTGGTATTAGTATATCCATGGATTTAATTGTAGCAATGATGCTTTGGTATAGTGCTGCTCGAGTTGAGTTATTGGAAATTCAAGTAGATCGAGCTTTAAGCACCGAAAAATTAAAGTGTTGTGCACGAATTATCAGAAGCTAGTGATGAAAATTGAAGTGAAATTGGTGTGCGCTAAGCAAATGTGGAATTGTGACTCCTTTCACCCCTTTCGCCCGTCAAACAATAAATACACTGTGTACACTACTCACATACTACCCATGGTTAATTTAAAAGAGGCATCGGTACTTAGAGAAGTTAATCATAAGATGATATCAGGTAAATGTCTTAATTGTGAGACAACGTCCCCATTAATGGTAAATTAAAAACTTCGTTATATTATACGCCAAAACATTTATTATATATCTTATTTTCAAAGCCATAGTACGTATGGAATATTTAAAAAAAATTTTATTGCAAATCTGCCATTGTAGTACTATGGAACCTTTAAACATGTGCCTATTTTGACTTTTACTTTACTGACCTTTTTTTTCACAAACTTAGGTATTCTTAAATGTATTTAAAAACAAAGACCAGTGTATAATGCGGATTTTTCATACGTAAGTATTTGATTTATTAAAAAGTGTTGTAATAAACACAGATGTATACGTTTCAAGAGATTTGAAGCTCTTAAACTATTCGAGTTTAGTAATCAAATTAAATGAAAATTGTTGCACTTTACATACCTGTTACTACTATTGACATGTTCAAAGAATGTTTATAAAATTATTAACAAGCTTTTATGGTAAAATAATGAATAGCAAGCATATTTATATAAAAATTACAATAAGTAAGCATCTTTATAAAAAAATCGTTTTTAAGATATAAATTTAATTCCTAAGTAAGGGTGCGTAAAGGGTTTAATTTTGTTTGTTATTCGGGTGGTTATTTTATGGTAAACGGATAAATTTTTAAGTACTATCTATACCCAATCTCCTAACTACACAAAGTAGATGCAATCAGTTGTTGATCGTACTGACTAACGAGAATACACCTGAAAAACAATTGTTCTCTTTGTATTTTTCATCTTAAGCTTTCTGCTAAAAATGCTGTTTATTGGAAATTAAATTTTTTTTATCTCTTTGAGATAATATTAACTACATGTCACGTTCCAGCTGGATTGTCACTAGATGAACGTGAAACAGAACAATATACATGGACTAACGAAATGCTAATTTAAGATTTTCTACATGAACACGAAAGCGTACAGTTAATGGATGCCCTAAGACATAAAAAAATATACTGTTTAATTCAACGTCAATAAATAAACGTCAAACAACAACAAAACATTCAGGCCTTGAAAAAATTTTAAACAAGTGTCAAATATATTAATATATTTGAGACAAAACTGCGTAGTAGAGGGTGGAAAAATGTGATGGTCATACTAAATGTACGCAGCATTTACGTGCAACAAAAAAGAAATACCAATCTAGTTTTTCCCTTACCCTTATACTAACGTTAATACTATATTTTCTGCTGGAACAAAGGTAAAGATGGTTCATGAAAGGTCAAGGACACGTTGAATAAAATCTTTATTCAAGTGCAAGTGCCCACATTTTAGTCCTTGTCTGCAGAAGAACAGAGCGAGCGTATTGATGGAAATATCAATGCTTAGATGAAAGGTGCACTAAAATCAACCAATCGTAAGGTACTGATACAGAAAGTACCCTTCAATATTTCTACTTGTATTAATTTTAGAAAAATTATTAAAAGTTTTTATATTCTATGTACGTGCATGCAATAGCATAATTATTTATTTTCAAACTTAGCAGCTAAACAATTGAGTGTGGACAACTAACTTATAAACCTACTAAATATAACACATGCTAACTAAGAAGTCCATGTAATAATTTAATTCTTTTTTTATTGTATAAAATTATAAAATTATTCTTTCTGCTACAAGTGTATCTTTATACATTGAAACACTATTGATTTATAAAATTTTATACTCGTAAATTTCTTGACAGTACCAAGATCTTGAGGTCAAATTACACATTTATCCATTAATAATCATGACATGTATAATTAACTCTATTTAAAGATCAATTCAAGAACAATGCGATTATGAAATTTTGATATTTTTTAAGAATGAGACAATATTCCAAAAATTTTTGTATCGTCTCGTCTTACAGCTGCCCTAATGATTTAAATATTCAATACACTTTAATTATTTTTTGGGTCGTGTATAAGGTGCGGAATTCGTGTACACTACGGCTTCAGTCCAGATGTATAACGAACAAATTTTTTCCAACATTATTAACTATCCTTATTTTCATCGCAGCCTATCAGATATCCTTAGCTTACGGTCAAAGGTGCATAAATACGAAAATTTTTTTTTTGTCATTAATGGAACATTCTGCATGTTCTTATCATAGTTTTATTTTTCTACGTCGAATAAAAAAATTTTTAAGCACTAATCGATAATTTGCTCGTATTTTTCTACTATCAATCACAGTGTTGCGTGCGATCGCATGATGAGCTGAAATTCAAAAGAGACACCAGGACAACACTTGGTTGACACCATTTGACGAAAAAAAAATGAACCAAACACATGCAGACCCCAAACTAATAACTAAATATATTATTTGTATGTATATAGTATAAGAAAAGGGTGACAAAATTGAAACCTCACCCTCAATACCTGCAGTATTCATATGTAACAGGTAGGGGAAGTCCCGTTGTCTTCCGAAGCTCAACCGCTTAGTGCTGATTACAGGTCACCCAAAAAGATGGGCATCGAGATTAGAAATTAGTCATCAGAAATCGAGGTCGTGGTAGAGGAGCTTCACAAAAATACTAGTGCTCATGTGTGTCAACAACCCAAGTTAATATTACAGCAGAAAAGGGAAGTTTATATTAAAGAGTATTCTCTGTTATTAACTTTTTTTTTTGTATACAGCGAAAAAGCCTTGTGCTATATAAATAGATAAAAGACATTTTTCAATACCTTCTAAGGATTTAAATTTATATTTTCGGAAATCTTGGAGACATTGAATAGTTTTGTTATGTTTACTACTGTTGTACAGAAAACGATTCATTTTTAATAAACACAGAGCTTAGTCTGAGCTAAATATATTTCATAGTTCTACTGTTGGAGATCTTTTTTCATGTCTCTATTCTTTTTCCTTTGGAAATTTTTCGTACTTATTTGAAAAACTCCAAAAGCATAGACTAATAGGCATGTTAAAAGACATTTGATACCGGCAAGTCACTCGTAGTTACACTGCAACGAAAAAATGACTCACAAACATAAGCGCTGGCCCATTCTGATCGGAAATGATTCTCTCTAATATATAAAAATAAAATCACTCAAGAAAAACTACTAATGCAAAAGTTCGGCTGGGAAAAATCGTATAAAAATAGATGAATTAACACTTTAAATTAACAGTTAAAAGTAAAAAACATTGACTAAAATGAAATTAAAAGAGTGATAAAATTAAATTAAGTATCATAGTAAGTACAAGCCAAACGCACAAAACCCACAGTAAGCAATAGCTATACATAAAAGTATACACCACAATAAATTTAGCAGAGCAATATTATTAATTTTTTGAGGAATCCCGATTTACCATGTTATCCCCAATCATTACACTTCTGATTTTACAATTCGCCCACAATAGCCCAAATTGCCACATTTTCAATATGTAAAGGGACCCGAGCAAAATAAAAGTAAGCTATAGCTGAGCAACCCCATTNAATTTCGATATTTTCTCTCCAACGGTAAGTCACCCTGGGGGGATGTAAAATATACGTTATACCATTAATGGTTAATTAAAAACTTCGTTATATTATACGTCAAAACATTTATCATGTATCTTATTTTCAAAGCTATAGTACGTATGGAATATTAAAACAATTTTTTTTTTGCCACTCTGCCATTGTAGTACTATGGAACCTATAAA
Organism: Copidosoma floridanum; assembly: GCF_000648655.2. Next base: position 732,790 of record NW_019379672.1, read on the forward strand.
CATGTGCTTATTTTGACTTTCACTTTACTGACTTTTTTTTCACAAACTTAGGTATTCTAAAATGTATTTAAAAACAAAGACCAGTGTATAATGCGGATTTTTTATACGTAAGTATTTGATTTATTAACAAGTGTTGTAACAAACACAGATGTATACATTTCAAGAGATTTGAAGCTCTCAAACTATTCTAGCTTAGGAATCAAATTAAATAAAAAATTTTGCACCTTCAATACCTGTTACTACTATTGACACGTTTAAAAAATATTTATAAAATTTTTATCAAGCTTTTATGGTAACATAATAAATAGTCGGCATGTTTAAATGAAAATTACAATAAGTAAGCATCTTTAGTGACATCAAAAAAACGTTTTTAAGATATAAATTTAATTCCTAAGTAAGGGTGCGTTAAGGGTTTAATTTTGTATGTTATTCGGGTGGTTATTTTATGGTAAACGGATAAATTTTTAAGTACTATCTATACCCAATCTCCTAACTACACAAAGTAGATGCAATCAGTTGTTGATCGTACTGACTAACGAGAATACACCTGAAAAACAATTGTTCTCTTTGTATTTTTCATCTTAAGCTTTCTGCTAAAAATGCTGTTTATTGGAAATTAAATTTTTTTTATCTCTTTGAGATAATATTAACTACATGTCACGTTCCAGCTGGATTGTCACTAGATGAACGTGAAACAGAACAATATACATGGACTAACGAAATGCTAATTTAAGATTTTCTACATGAACACGAAAGCGTACAGTTAATGGATGCCCTAAGACATAAAAAAATATACTGTTTAATTCAACGTCAATAAATAAACGTCAAACAACAACAAAACATTCAGGCCTTGAAAAAATTTTAAACAAGTGTCAAATATATTAATATATTTGAGACAAAACTGCGTAGTAGAGGGTGGAAAAATGTGATGGTCATACTAAATGTACGCAGCATTTACGTGCAACAAAAAAGAAATACCAATCTAGTTTTTCCCTTACCCTTATACTAACGTTAATACTATATTTTCTGCTGGAACAAAGGTAAAGATGGTTCATGAAAGGTCAAGGACACGTTGAATAAAATCTTTATTCAAGTGCAAGTGCCCACATTTTAGTCCTTGTCTGCAGAAGAACAGAGCGAGCGTATTGATGGAAATATCAATGCTTAGATGAAAGGTGCACTAAAATCAACCAATCGTAAGGTACTGATACAGAAAGTACCCTTCAATATTTCTACTTGTATTAATTTTAGAAAAATTATTAAAAGTTTTTATATTCTATGTACGTGCATGCAATAGCATAATTATTTATTTTCAAACTTAGCAGCTAAACAATTGAGTGTAGACAACTAACTTATAAACCTACTAAATATAACACATGCTAACTAAGAAGTCCATGTAATAATTTAATTCTTTTTTTATTGTATAAAATTATAAAATTATTCTTTCTGCTACAAGTGTATCTTTATACATTGAAACACTATTGATTTATAAAATTTTATACTCGTAAATTTCTTGACAGTACCAAGATCTTGAGGTCAAATTACACATTTATCCATTAATAATCATGACATGTATAATTAACTCTATTTAAAGATCAATTCAAGAACAATGCGATTATGAAATTTTGATATTTTTTAAGAATGAGACAATATTCCAAAAATTTTTGTATCGTCTCGTCTTACAGCAGCCCTAATGATTTAAATATTCAATACGCTATAATTATTTTTTGGGTCGTATATAAGGTACAGAATTCGTGTACACTACGGCTTCAGTCCAGATGTATAACGAACAAATTTTTTCCAACATTATTAACTATCCTTATTTTCATCGCAGCCTATCAGATATCCTTAGCTTACGGTCAAAGGTGCATAAATACGAAAATTTTTTTTTTGTCATTAATGGAACATTCTGCATGTTCTTATCATAGTTTTATTTTTCTACGTCGAATAAAAAAATTTTTAAGCACTAATCGATAATTTGCTCGTATTTTTCTACTATCAATCACAGTGTTGCGTGCGATCGCATGATGAGCTGAAATTCAAAAGAGACACCAGGACAACACTTGGTTGACACCATTTGACGAAAAAAAAATGAACCAAACACATGCAGACCCCAAACTAATAACTAAATATATTATTTGTATGTATATAGTATAAGAAAAGGGTGACAAAATTGAAACCTCACCCTCAATACCTGCAGTATTCATATGTAACAGGTAGGGGAAGTCCCGTTGTCTTCCGAAGCTCAACCGCTTAGTGCTGATTACAGGTCACCCAAAAAGATGGGCATCGAGATTAGAAATTAGTCATCAGAAATCGAGGTCGTGGTAGAGGAGCTTCACAAAAATACTAGTGCTCATGTGTGTCAACAACCCAAGTTAATATTACAGCAGAAAAGGGAAGTTTATATTAAAGAGTATTCTCTGTTATTAACTTTTTTTTTTGTATACAGCGAAAAAGCCTTGTGCTATATAAATAGATAAAAGACATTTTTCAATACCTTCTAAGGATTTAAATTTATATTTTCGGAAATCTTGGAGACATTGAATAGTTTTGTTATGTTTACTACTGTTGTACAGAAAACGATTCATTTTTAATAAACACAGAGCTTAGTCTGAGCTAAATATATTTCATAGTTCTACTGTTGGAGATCTTTTTTCATGTCTCTATTCTTTTTCCTTTGGAAATTTTTCGTACTTATTTGAAAAACTCCAAAAGCATAGACTAATAGGCATGTTAAAAGACATTTGATACCGGCAAGTCACTCGTAGTTACACTGCAACGAAAAAATGACTCACAAACATAAGCGCTGGCCCATTCTGATCGGAAATGATTCTCTCTAATATATAAAAATAAAATCACTCAAGAAAAACTACTAATGCAAAAGTTCGGCTGGGAAAAATCGTATAAAAATAGATGAATTAACACTTTAAATTAACAGTTAAAAGTAAAAAACATTGACTAAAATGAAATTAAAAGAGTGATAAAATTAAATTAAGTATCATAGTAAGTACAAGCCAAACGCACAAAACCCACAGTAAGCAATAGCTATACATAAAAGTATACACCACAATAAATTTAGCAGAGCAATATTATTAATTTTTTGAGGAATCCCGATTTACCATGTTATCCCCAATCATTACACTTCTGATTTTACAATTCGCCCACAATAGCCCAAATTGCCACTTTTTCAATATGTAAAGGGACCCGAGCAAAATAAAAGTAAGCTATAGCTGAGCAACCCCATTCTTTGAATCAAAAAATTTCTTCACCCTCATTCCGTTAAATATTTTCTTAAGAGTAAAAAAATGTAAGTTTATTGAAAATAATATTTCTATAAAGTTACAGATTTCTCATTAAGTTGTACGAAATATTTTTTTAGATCGACTAAATTTGTTTTAATTAAAAGAAAATATTCAACAGAATATGGATGAATAAATTTTTTTTGATCTAAAGAATTGGGTTGCTCAGTGACATGGCCCTTTCTTCTCTGTCTGACTCAGAAACGTTGAGAGAGGGAGAAAGAAAGAGAAAGAGATTTAGACTTTAGTTTTATTTATTGTTCCAGCCATGGGGTAATACCTTATTTGGCCAATTAAAAACAGTTGTGTACATTAATTATGGTATAAAAGAGAAATGTGTTTAGTTTAACAGTTATGGTGTTGTGAAAGCAACTAGTGGGTAATGTGGAGTGTTGGATGCTTAATGATGACATTGTTTGCTATGTACCGACCAAAGGCTCTTTAAGTGGATTACTACTGAAAGTTATTACTAGTTATTATTAAATTTTATGTAGATGGTGCAGAGTATGATTGGTTTCACGTTGAAGAAGAGAGCGAAGTACAAGTTTTTTGTAGGTGTGTAGGTGATCGCTATCAAATGAGGGGGTGGGAAGAGAGTTTATTAGCTTGGACGATGAGATGATAAAGGAGTCCTGATATAATTTGGTGTGACAGGGAGGAATATACATTATGTTCCTTGATCGTATAGTTGAGAGAGAGAAGGAGAGAGTGAGTCTGTATTGTTCACCCTTACATTTTCAGATTCTTAAAGTACTCACGGGTTGCTGGGATTCTATTGACGTGCATGAAAGTTTGCAGTTTAGGATGTATTTTTGTCATCCACACATGCGCAGAAGTCCAATTTTATTATCTGCTTATTGGAAAAATTTAAATAACGATGACGTTACACGCAATGCCTGTACAGGCACGTAGAAACGTAGGATCGCTGCTAACCACGTCAGATGCACCTTGGGCTTTGTTAAAGCATTAAGGCACTGATCAAAATTTTATTGAATTTGCCGAATTTAAGTAAGTGTATTTAAAAAACGGACGGAGACGCAATTATGGCATTAGAAGAAAAAGCTTATGAAAATACATTTAAATTGAAATCTCTGCATGGTGCTGTAAGAGGTGTGGATTGAGAAGCCTACGATGATTTTGAAAGCGGTCCCTCTAATCTTCCCTGCAGCACATTGAGTCAGCCTGTATTTCTAGATATTAAACTTAGTAATGACTCTTGTACTTCAACTAACCAGGTTAATACAGTGAGATCTTTGATAATAAGTGAAATTCATTTTGTACTTTATTGACAGTGAAATATAAATTTGTAAAATGGAATTTTTATAGGAGAAATTTTTGTGCCGCCTGGACTGCTCGATGTACAACCAAGATAAAATTACTTTTAAGGTAAGTAATTATTTAATCGTTATTATTTTCATGCAATAAGCACTTGGTATATGTAAATGGTTGAATAAATGTCATCCAAGTATATTAATTAATCGTGTGAAGTGTATCTAAAAAAATAGCTAAACTAATATTCATTAGGTTTTTTCAACACAAAAGCATTAAATCTCTCAATAAATCTTTATTTTATTTGTTTGTAGGTTGTAGGTAGGGATATTATAGTTGAGGCACCACCAGAAAAACAGCACGAAAATGGCTTGTATAAGAAGTTAAGTGTCTGTGACTTATTCGATTTGGAAAAGGCTGAGGCATTGTTTAGTTCAGATAAAGCTTTAACTGTATATGTTCCTCGCAAGAATAAAATAGCACTTGACAATGAAAGTTCTAGAAACATCGAAGAAAGTGGTAAATCACTCAACAAAAAAGAAAAGGAAATTCAAAAAGAGAATTAATGAAAAAATGTTAATACATCATTTAATGTACTGATTATCAAACACAAATTTTTCGAACAATGAAAAGTGTCTTTGAAAACTTAAATACCTAATTAATTATAAGTCATTTTCAGCTGATAAAAATTAGTTAATTAATGTACAAGTTATCGTCTGCTATTGGTTTTAAATTTAAATTGATAGTTTGTGTTTTTCCTAATGACTATAGATTAAATTTTTGTATAGTAATGAATTGACTTTGTGTCAACTCGTACAAAATATTCAAGTAGTTGTGATATTTCTTACTTTAGTTGAAAATTGGTGGTAAAAAATTTTGTATGAATACACACGTATAAAAAAGGTTTTTATTAACAAAAAAAGTTTAAAATTGTCAAGATTCAATTTCAATTTAACAGTTTATGACATAATCAAAAGAAAAAAACTGTTTAACTTTAGAAGTAACGATGAGCAGCAAATATTCGTTGCTTTAAAGTGTAGTTTTAAGTGTTAATAGATTAAATATTTCATAAGAGTACAAGAATTTTTTGCTGTAGTGAATAACACGGAAAGTAACAGTGCCAGACAGAAAGACGATTATTTTATTTTTTTATCAATCGCCTGGTTTTGCAATAAAAATATAAAAAGATTTAAAAAATCGTAAAATAACGATGTTCTGTTACGTGATCGTCATTTTATCCGCGTCTTTGCTTATGTTTTGTATTTATTAGTTTGTTAATTTTACTTTATGTACCTCAATCTTTAGAAGACAATTTTTTGGAGTGTTAGTTTAAAAAAGGGCCAGGAAAATCTTTATCGAGATGTTTAATGAAACCCCTTTACAACTTTCACTTTTAGAGCTTAGCTTGTACTGTAAGATTGGTTAATGTATACTGTATAAAAAAGGATTGTAGTAATTTTTTGTAAAATACTTACAATCTAGGAATGTAATCTGAAGAGAGAATCTGAAAGAACTTCATGATTTTTTTTGTTGTAAGCTCGTGTCTCTACTTTTATTACAAATGATCTGTGATTTTCCTAAAATATGGACGCCGTACATTAATACCTATAAAATTTATAGTAGTATTTTCAAAAACAATCTATACTATGACTTTACTTTTTCGGGCACTGTTTACGTATTTTACCTTATGAAATAATATTAAGAATGTCGATATACGTAAACTAAGAATTTGAGACTTGTAAAAAACAATATTCGACGTTTGGTGTGAATTAAAGATTGTGTTGCGAGAATTCACAAAATTTTGTTTATGCCTTTACTACATTGCTGTGTACTAACAAAACTTTGCACATCTCATGCTTAACTTATTAAATTTTTTTGTCAAGGTTTTGAATCATTTTATTTTTTAATTAAATAGTTTATTTGTAAAGTAAATTTGTTCACAGAAATTAACATTTCTCATTTTTAAATTTGCATAAAAGAATTGTGCGTATAAGGTCAAAATGGTTGATGGTCTTTTTGTTACATCTTATCTCTTTATAGACATTTTCGATCAATTTTTTTTTTTATAAAATTTATTGTAAGCAATTAAAAAATCAATTTTATTATTTTTTCTTTATTTTCATTTTATTTGAAATGTTGTATGTGAAAAATAATGTAAATTAAGTAAAACAATTCGCTGGTTTTGGTCAAAATATTTGAATATAATTTTCCGCCCTCGAGTGGTTTTGGGAGGCTGGTACTTCCTCGGGCGAAAAAGCAGTTTTCCGGAACTCGTTCGAAAAGTCTCCTTTACGAACCTCGTTACGTCCCTCGCCTTCGGCTCGGGCCGCAAACCTCTCGGTTCGCAAACAGAGACTTTTCAAACTCGTAGGAAAACTAC
>NW_019379672.1:756920-782521 GCF_000648655.2 Copidosoma floridanum
GGGCCGCCCCATAATTTTTTTTTTTTTTTTCATTTTATTTAAGATGTTGTATGTAAAAAATAATGTAAATTTAGTAAAAAATGCGCTGGTTCTGGTTAAAATATTTAAATATAATTGAGGTATGGCCGTAGACATATTACAACAGGCTACAGAAATTCATCAGCATATCAAAACAGTTTAGGTAAGTTGGAGAAGCTGAATTATATATAACTATGAATTAAAAAAATAATATTTTTAAGAACTGATAGTAGTTCATCATCTTAAGTTAATTGAAGCAGCTTCATCTTAGAAAATTTTCTTAGCTATCAATATATTTTGAATTATGTACATAAATATTAAGACAATATTTATTCCATCAACTCAGGGACAGGGTAGGCTAATCTAAGCAACTAACTATAAATTTTGCCTCTTCTTTTCTTCAATAAGAAAGTGTTTAGTTTATTTTTCTGAAAGAAGGTGCTTCGTCGAATGTCTCAATTATAGCGGTCGTTGATACGATCGTTGTGTCGATGTTTGCGTGCCCGACGACGTAAGAGGAGGTGCCGTTCAGGGCCGATTTGACACGACAGAAGTATTCTGTCGGTGAATTTTCGGGATGACAGGGGTAAGGGTGAAGAGGAGGTTCCTTTCCTTCTCGTAGACGGTCATCGCGAGACATTCGAACCCAAGCGATATTATTTTATTTTTTAGTAGTCGTTGCCATGGCAACTTGTTTTGTAGTTTAAAACAAAGGAGTGGAAAAATGTCATTTTCGCGACGGAAGCCTTACTGTTAACTACCACTTAATCCTCGCTTAATCATATTAATTACCTCTTTTCTTGAAAGTGTTCGTCTTCCTTTCTGCGTAAAGCAACTTGTACAGTTACAAAAAGTATCTATTTAATACATATTTATGTTCGTTACCAACGCTACCTAATCAGACATATAATCAAGAAAGAAATCAGCTTCTAGAAAGGTTTTATAATTTTTTTTCAGTAGTTCTCCATATTTGTCCAATTGATTCTTACAATCGTACATAACCATGCTTTATCTTGCATCAAACCGCTTTAATTCTCTATAACAATTTCAATTTCCACAAGTAGTAGGATAAAGGATGTGTCTGCTTATAAAGAATTTTTGTAGTACCCAATATGTACCCATAGTAAGTGAGTTTCGAGTGCCACCGTTACAGTATTTTAATTCATGAGCATAAATAATATGCTTTATTGTGCACTTATTTATGAAATTTCTTAGATTAAATTTTAGACAATTATAATTTTCAAACATAACAAGGTAATAGTTGAAATTTAAATGAGAACATAAAATAAGTAGATAAGATGCAATTTGCGCAGAGTAATTTTACTTCGAGCTACTTCGATGAGACGGAACTTGAATAATAATACTATTGTATATTATTTTGGAATCATTGGAATCAAGTGATCCCTTAAGTGAATAAAAAAAATCATATAACTGGGAAAAAGACATGTATGTTAGATAACACTAATGTGACTATAAATTACAATAAATGTTTTCTCTCGGAAATACTTTACTTCATTTTCAAAGGTCATGATAAGGATCAGAAAAAAGATATTTGCGATTTATGTAATACTTTTAAGGGTTTTCCATGTATAACCGTTTATTTGTGTTTACTTGCACACGTGTGTGTTTGTATACTTGTATATGTGTAGGAGCAGCGCTAAGATACTTTTTTTGTCAAATCATGTCACAAACAGCTTGATTCAGTCTTGATTTTCTCTGATCAGTATTTTTTTTTACAGGTTCTTTTTTTCATTCGAAAGGTATGTTATTTGAATGTGAATTTTGTACTTGGTACTTTCTGTGTAATATTTTTTGCACGATAATTGTGTTCACATTTTTTAAAAGCACTGAACAAAGCCTAACTTTATAATTGAAAAAAGTACTTCGTAAAATAAATAATAAATGATAGCAAAAAAATTGAGTTAAAAAAAACTATTTATGTAATTGATTTTTGACATGATAAAACTAAAATTATTTGAAAGAGACACGGATTTCTTATGTTGAATTTTAAGTTACAACAACAAGCTAGATGTTTTGATAAACAAAGTTCTCCCTGAGAATGCATTTATCATTAAAAGTAAGTAATTAAATTCTTGGAGTCTAGAACAATTTTTCAAAAACTTGAAACATCTTCATCCAAAATCATATAAAATTAAAAATTCCCGTCCTTTCTACAGAAAGCTTCTTAAAATGTATGCCACTAAGACTACATGTCCACTTTAATTCTGATTTCCTTTATAAATTACTAATAATACCCCAAACTCTAAATCAAATCAGTGCAAATGAGTTTATAAGCAAATTCAATTGTAATTATGTATAAAAATATTGAGTTGGAAAAAAAGAAAAGCTAAAAAAAGAATAAAATTAGTTTTAATCTACAAAAAGTTCTTATAACCACTCAGGCCCTTACAAGATACGTGCAGTACACATACTTAGCTTGTTCACGTCACGTAATGCATATGTGCGGCACAAAATTTTTATTGATACGCTTAAAAAAGGACTACTTAAGATTAGCAAATCATTTATTAATAAAATTCGAGAATTCGGATTGACTATGAATAAATATTCATTGACAGTTAAGTTGAATTGATAATAGTTATTTAGCAGGTGATTTGTTGCAACAATCCATTTTCTGACCTCTAGCACTTAGAATAAATACTTCATTTATTTCATATTATATACTGATTCAGTGGTTGCTCTTACTCTTACTTCATCCAATCATTAAAACTAATTAAGTGCAGCTAGAAGTTAAAAGAAGATGTATTTTTATTAGTGTAGACACGTTGTATCGTTCACTATTGCAATTGGTTGGTGTAACGAGCCACTACGGTACCAGATGGGCGTAGCGTGGTGGTAGTCAAGAAGATGACTCTTTTTTAATGATTTTTACTCATATATTTTTTAACGATAAACTATATTTTTACAGCTTCAACCAACACTCATTTATGTTTAAGGTTTAAGTTTAGACAAGTACAGAGTGCAATGTATTAATATTATATAACAATTATTTTCTACAAACAGTATATTTATGCGTCTTTGTACTGTCATACTGTTGTTGCTTATTTTGTGATAGTATTACAAACAAGAAAAAAAATAGAGTTCCATTGACTTAACGGAACCAACCTAGAGATATAAAAATTTAATATTATTTTTATGTCATTACATCAATAAAAACTATTTAATAGTCGATTTGTATATTTATGGTGATTTCAAAAATCCCAAGCCAGCTAAAACAAAATTTTGTTACTAGCTATAATCCTGATAAGATTCTCTTGCAATAAACAATGCCGAATCCTTTGCTTACTGTTAATGAAGTTACTTTGGACCTACATACGTATAATTTCGTGGAGGTAATGGTTTTAATTTTGTTTGTTATTTTAATAGTTAATTCATGGTAAAGGGTTATATTTTCAAGTACTGTCCACAGTCAAACTCCTAATTACAAAAAGTAGGTGCAATCATTTGTGGATCGTACAGACTAACGAAAATACAAAAAAAACAATTGTACTTTTAGTATTGTTTATCTTTAGCTTTCTGCCAAAAACGCTATGCATTCGAATATTGACTTTTATGTTTATTTAGGAAAGTAATAACTACGTGTCACGTTCCGACAAAATTGTCACCAGATAAACGTTAAACAGAAAAATATACACGGACTAACGAAAAGCTAATTTACAATTTTCTATACGAACGAAAAAGTATACATTCGATCGATGCCCTAAAACTTAAAAAAATATACTGCTTGATTTAACGTTAAAAAATAAACGTGAAACAACAACAAAACATTCAGGCCTTGAAAAAACCTAATATGAATACATTAGAGACACAACTCCGTAGTGGAGGGTAAAAAAAATAGGATGGCCATACTGAATGTATGCAGCATTTACGTGCAACAAGAAGGAAAAATCAATCCAGTTTTCCCTCTCCCCAATATTAACGTTTATTCCATATTTTGTGCTGGAAGGAAGAAATAGACAATACTTCAGAGATCAATGACATGGTGACGAAAAGCTTCAAACAAGTGTGGGTACCCGCATTTTTGTCCTTGTCCGCAGAAAAACAGAGAGAGTATATAGATTGGAGTGTTAAGGCATTGCTAAATAGTGCACTTAAAGTAATCATTCTTAACGTACTGTAACAAAGACTTTAACGTACTGTTACTCTACTTATATTACTTTTATAAAAATTGATAAAAGTTTTTTTTTCCTAATTTAAACATCCTATTTACGTGCACGTATGACCACAAAATTCTTTTTTTGTCGTTGATAGAACCTTTGCCATGTTCTCATCGAAGCTAATTTTTCTACGTCGAATGAAAAAAAAACTCAGTGAGCAATCGTGATTGGCTCGTCCTTTTCTACCAACACAGTATTGCGTGCAATTGATGGCCCGAAATTAAAAAGAGACACCAGGACACCNAATAAAGTTAATTGTTGTAGTTTGTTTACAGTTAAACGATAATTTATAATATGACATTTTCGTAGGACCCCTATGAGCCGAAACTGGACTGCACGAGATTCTAAACTAATGAAACTAAATATATTATTTGTATATAGTACAAAAAAGGGTAAAAATTAAAACATCATCCTCAATACCCGCAGTATTCACACAGAACAGTTAGGAGAAGTCCTGTTATCTTCCTAAGCTTAACTGCCTAGTGCTGATTACAGGTCTTCCGAAAAGATGGGCATCGAAATTAGAAATTAGTCATCAGAAATCGAGGGCGTGGTAGTGGAGCTTAACAAAAAACAATTGCCCACGTGTTTTATTGATCTGAGTCGATGTTACAGAAAAAAAGGGGAATTTTTGTTAAAGAAAGTTCTCTTTTATCGATTGTCTGTTTGTATTTAGAGAAAGAGCGTTGTTTTAAGAGCTTTTATTGCATATGATGCAGTTTCAGATATGAATGCGCATAGAGAACATGTAACAAAATTTAAAACATCTTTTCCGATAAGTACTAAATTCCACGTATACTTATTGCCACGGTTTTTAAGTATCCTAATATCCCTAATTGTTACCTTTTTTTCTGTAATTATATCTTTTTTTTTCTCTCTCAAGTATGTGAGAGTCTTTCATGATGACTCCTTGCAAAGTTTTCCTCAGACTGCTTGGTCATTCGGTAAGTAAGTAAAAAAGTGTAGGTATCGGTTGGAGATTATCAAGTTTGCTCAAGTTAATTGCAATATATTTTTTACGAAATGTTTAGAATAGGTATAGGTAACCTCGGCTTCGTATAGGGACGCGTTTAGATAAAGTTTATATAATTTATAAATATACCTTTTCTTCACTTATTTATTTAGCTTAGACAACGATAAAAAAGCTGTGTTATTCTTGAAGTTAATATTTCCTCAGTCTCTAGATATGACGTCATTTTTAAATAAATCTACTACCTAAGTAAACAAAGCGATGAAACACAACTGAGCGATAACAACAAGGTATGCAAGATATCTAGGGTATAGATGTACATGTTTTTTTTTTAATTTTGAATATCGTAATATTTATGTTTATATACACCTATTGTTACTATTATTTTTTGATGGGAATTGATATAACTATAACTTAAAATTTGTTAAGCCGTGCCCACTTTGCTGTGTGTTCCATGAGTATATTGTGGTCCATATGGTCTGAATAGGATGGCAAAGAAATTCTAGGGGATTTCTTCAAATTATTCTCACAAAGCTTCATCAGAGCTTACGTTACTGGTAGTTACTACATTTTTGTTCATGGCACTGTCTTTTTACAGTACCAATATTGTAGTTACGATTGCGCTGAAAGTTGAAAGCTAAAAAAGTGTATTATGCAATGGATTGAAATAGGACATATAGTACACTTTCGCGTACTAACATTTTTGTTTATATCCTGTTGTTGTGTACCATGTGATAAAATACACGAGGAAAAAAACATAGTGGCATTGGCTTGATTAAACCTATACACTAGATAAATAGTTGTATACAGTTGTTTTCCTTTCCTAAACTCTACGAGACACAATAAACAGCCAATGGATTTATGTCTTATTTTCAGAAATTATGAGTTACAAATAATAATCAAACGTCTCACGTGGAAATACATGGTTCTTTAACATTACGAGTTCTTAACAAACTAACGTTACAGGATCATATTGATCAGATGAAAAATCGAGATTGAAACGCAAAAAACGAAAATTAAGCTTGTATATTAATACACAATACAGCTATATTTTAATACATTACCTTTTTACCGAAAAGTATCGATACTTTGTATCGATACGTATCATTGCGCAAAGTATCGATACCGACAAAATATCGAGCTTATAGTATCGATATTGACAATATCGATACTTTGAGCATAAGCGTTTTGTTTTTCTTAAACTACAATTAACAATAACCCATAAAAAGAGGGTAGCTATTATATACCAATGAATTTGATAAAAAATTTTAAAAAATTAATTGTATTTTCTATTTTTATCTTACATAAATATCTTATATTAAAAAAATTAGTTAAAAAACATCGTCTTTTACACATATTTATGTCATTTCGTTCGAGTTGAAAATAAAAAAATTAAATTTTCCAATCGTAAGTGATGATGAATGTAAAAATAGTAACATTTGTAAATGACTACCACTTAAACACGTTCGTTTATCTGTTACAATATTTCCTGTTTCAGAAAAAAGTCTCTCACAGTAAACGGAAGTCGCTAAGACGCAAAAAAACTTTTTCGCCACTTGAGATAAAGGTGTATTTCCGTTATTGTTCCAGAACGTAATAGGATGAGATGTCATAACCAAAACATCTTGATGTAAATAGTACCGTAGATCTTATGGTAATTTATTTTCGTTCTCTATGGCATTTGAATTTTTTAATGTTTGCGCTTTATTTTCATGAAATGACCAAAAATTATCATTTTTTTCCATTCATGGCGGACTTCTTTCTTTGTGGTTTGTATCCCTTGAGCATCCCCTTACAGAATCAACAATTTTTTTCAGTGCGTTAGAATAAGATAAATGATTATCAAAATGTATTTTTTACTTTCTGGTGATACTGCGCCATGTAGTATCGATACAACGATAATTACGGTGACAAAATATCGTTACAAAATATCGATGTTTCACATAAAAAGTATCGATGTTCTTGTGTTTCGAAAAATATCGACCAGCACTACCTTGCACATGTATTGAAATTCTCGAATTCATAGAGCACTGACGACTTGCTGGGATTCTATCGACGTGCATGAGAGTTTGGAGTTGAAGACGTATTTTAGTCATCCACTTATGCGCAGAAGTCAAAGTTTGTCATGTGCACATGCGCAGAAGTAAACTTAATGTGCAAACAGCAAAAGTAGAAAAATTTAAATAACGATGACATTACATGCAATGCACTCACAGGCACGTAGAAACGTAGGATTACTGCTACCACGTCAGTTGCTTTCTAGGCTCTGTCGAGGAATTGAGGCACTGATCAAAATCTTATTGAAATTGTTGAATTTAAGTAAGTGTATTTGAAGATATGTACGACGAAGAAGAAAAAAAGATATTAAAAGATATGGATAGTAGACGTCAGGCAAATCAGGATCGCATGTATGATGGGGGAAAGGATATGTATCCTTAAGTCCATCTAGTATGTCCTGCAGCACATAGAATCAGCCTGTATTTTTGGATATTAAACTTAGTAATGATCCTGTAACCAACCAGCTTTATAAATCTTTGATAAAAAATAAAGTTAATTGTTGTAGTTTGTTTACAGTTAAACGATAATTTATAATATGACATTTTCGTAGGACCCCTATGAGCCGAAACTGGACTGCACGGAGTTCAACCCAGATGAAATTATTGTAAAAGTGAGTACTTACATTATTTTTATTTTTCCATTAAATAAAGACTAGGTATAAAAGAATTTGGAGAATTAGTGTCGTCTAAGTTTAATACTTAATTATGTCAAGTATTTCTGAAAAATAGCCGAATTAATAATTATCAAGTTTTTCCAACCCAAGGCATTAAATTTATCAATAAATCTTTATTTCATTTGTTTGTAGGTTGTAGGGAGGGACACTATAGTTGAGGCAATCCCAGAAGAACAGCACGAGAAGGGCTTGTACAAGAAGTTCCATTTCTCCGACTCATTCGATTTGGAAAAAGCCAAGGCATTGTTCAGTTCAGATTAAACTTTCACTTTGTATGTTCCTGAAAATAAAATGGCAGTTGACGATGAAAGTTCTAGCAACATCGAAGAAACTGGTAAATCACTTAACAAACAAGAAAAGGAAATCCATGAAGAGAATTAATGAAAGAATGTTAACACTTTATTTGGTGTACTGATAATTAAAACAAATAGTACGATGTAAAGTTTTTCTTTAAACTTAAATTTCCATTACAGTATAATTTCTTTTTAGCTGATAATAATCAGTTAATTAATTTATAAGTTATCGTACGCTACTTCTTTTAAATCCAAACAGAGTTGAAATGTTTTTCTAAAAACTAGATTAACTTTTTTGTCTTGAAATGAATTGATTTTATGTTAACTCGTGATAAAAAAGAGGAAATTTAGTAAACTTTTTAAGTAACGATGGGCAGCAAATATTTGTTACTTAAAAGTGTAGATTTACGTGTTAGTAAATGAAATATTATTTGAGGCTACAGGAATTCTTTTACTCAAGTAAATAGCATGAAAAGTAACAGTGTCGTATGAAAAGACAATTATTTTTCTTATCGATTACCTTGGTTTTGCAATAAATATTAAAAATATCAAAAAATCATAAAATTCGATTATATTTTAAGTTTTTATTACGTTACTTACGTCTTTACTTATGTTTGGCAATTATTAGTTTATAAATTTTACTTAATGTACCTTAACCTTTAGTGCGTAATGTTGTATAGTATTAGTGTATTAAAGAGCTGGAAAAATCTTTAATGAAATAGTTAATACAACCATCTCATAACTTTTATTTGCTGAGTTTAGTTTGTACTTTTGGTTTGGTCAACGTATACTTAAAAAAAAAAGAAACTTTTGTATCTTCTTTTAAAAATACTGACTTTTTCAGGAATATAATCCGTAAAGAAGATATGAAAGAATTCTATCAATTTTTGTTATAAGCTTGTTTTCTTGCTTTTATTAAAAATTATCTGTGTTGTTCCTAAATTATGGATATCGTACATCAATACCTATAAAATTCATAATAATATTTTCAGAAACAATTTGTATTGTGATTTATTTTCTTAAGGCAATTTTTGAGACTCACGCCCTATGGAATAATTTATATATATAAAAAACAATATTCGAAGTTTGGTGCAGAATAATGATTGTGTTGTGAGAATTTACAAAGTTTTATGATTCCATTACTATATTGCTATGTACTTACAAAACTTCGCACATTTTTTGTTGAGCTTATGTAATTTTTTTCTTTTTGTCAAAATTTTCGAATCTTTTAATTTTTCAGTTTAACTGTATATTTCCAATGTAAAACTATCGACAGCATTTTTAATTTAGACGTTTTCAAATTTGCATAAAAAAATTGTGTGGACAAGATCAAAATGGTTGGGGATCTTATATTCAAATCTAATTTCTTCCAAGACATTTTTGACATCCATCTTTGTATTTGTAAAATTTATTGTTAGCAGTTGAAAAGTTGATTTTATACTTTATTATTTTTTTTGTTTCATGCGAAACGATGTCGATGCATAATAATTTTCGGTAAAAAAAAGGAAGTCGAAAAATAAGCTGGTTCAAGTAAAAATATGTACATTCAGCTTAGGTGTAGCCGTGGGCATATTTTAACAGGCTATAGAAATTCACTGGAACACTTAAACAGTTTTTTAAACTTAACAAAGCGAAATTTCGTTGATTATAAACAAAAAAAAAAAATATATATATTTTTAGTAACTGATAGTAGTTGATTATCCGAAGTAAATCGGAGCAGAAACAATCAGTTGTTAACCGTTGGCACAGAACAAAGCTTCACCTTCAAAAATTTTCTCAAAATTATTTTAGCGAATATGTCTTTCGGAACTAGCTATTGCTATTATAAATTATGTACATGAATATTAAGACAATGTTCAGTCCATCAACGCCATTTGATGCCACGAATACTTTATACACCGTGAAGAACGTTATCCTCTTTGTAAATATTTGTTATATTACTATTTCCTTTTTGATGCTGAAGATCAAAAATAATTAAAAATGAAATGTCGAAATTAGATTTCATTATTTTGTTCTCAGTACATTAGGTGCTTATCAGAGCACCCCCTGATACACATTGATACACGTTATGCAGAGTGTACGTAAAATTTATTGTGCATCGAAAAGGCAAAATCTAATTTTTTTCCACCCCAATATTAACGTTTTAATTATATTTTGTGCAGTACGGTAGATAAAGATAATGCATTAAAGATCAAGAACGTATGAAGAAAAAGCCTTGTACAAATAAGGGTACCAATATTTTGGTCCTTGTCTGCAAGAGATCAGAGAGAGTATAACTATGGCAATTTCAATTTCGTATCTATCTTTGTCATCCCTATACGAGTGTAGAAAAAAAAACCACAGAAATGGAAGGATTAATTATACTGAATAATAAATTTACCTGTTTCAATAGACTGGAGTACCACATTGAGTGTATACCCTAAAAATAGAAGTTTCGTATGTTGAGTGTATATGGACGAATATAGACGTGTTTAGTAAATAAATGAAAATAGAACAGCTAGTGATCCTTTTGAAATCAGTGTTTGACTTTAAACTATTTGTGTGAGTATAAATGTACATGTTCATCATACCCTGACATAAATAAATTCTCGAAAATTATGTACAGTGAGATTTAACCTAATGCAAATTCTTCAAAAAAATTGACATGAAAGGACATAAAATATATGATTTATATATCTAGTAGACTTACAACTCTTATGTAGAAAGTGAATTAAAAATTTAAATTTATTTTGCTTCTGCTTATTACTATAAAATTATATGGACAAACAGTAATATCAAGTTGCTACCTAAATCATTGTTGTTGAAAGAGGTGGTTTACATTGTTCACTAATCATTCGTTTCATTAAGATAGTTAACTGTCAAAATATGATTGTAGTGGAAAAAAGGATCGATTAAAATGATGTTACATATTATTGTAGCTATTTTTGAAAGACATAAAAATGGTATTATTTTCAATTGCAATTCAGATAGCTAATTTTTTGAACCCAAAAGTTGATCTCCAAATCAGATATCATCTTCATTTACTCGCTGATTTTATTAATTATAAATTATTGTCACCAAAATCAAAGAATATGATTAAAATGAGTTTTCATATTGAAATTTTTTATTTATAGTTGTTATACCAAGGATGACACGTATCAATAGTGGTTTTAAGTCATAGGAGCAGTTATGATTTAAACGTTGTAATAAGTTATGAACTCTGATATCAGAACCAGAAACATTTCTATAGTATCATGACTGAATAGATTAAATTAACATCTAATTATAAAATAAAGAATGCATGATCAGATATGAGTACATTTAATTTTTAATTTAAAAAAATGTTTCTTTTACAACATAATTTGGCCTGACTGAAAGACGTTAATCAAAAGACAACAGCAATCTATTTTAATCCTATTACTAAATCTATTACAAAATCTATTACTAAAATATTGTATGGACTTAAAAATTTAATATTTTAATGTTTCACGTGTATAAGACTATTTTCTAACTGATGTGAGTATTTGGCGTGTCTTAGCAAAGAATTTTTTTTTAAATTAAAAATTAAACCATGTATCATAAGATTAATTTTACATTAAGAACAAATCTTAAACGCAATATTCTTTTTCTTTTTATTGTCCATAAAAATGTTTAAATAGAAGATATTGATTAAAGAGTTTGAGTAACAAATAACATGTGGAAAAGCATACTATGTTCCACAAGTGGTAGTAGGTTATTTAACGGCCGAGCTGCGTACTCTTATTTTTGCAGATACTTACCTAAAAGTTTCTGTATTATAATCATAAACATAGTGGAGTTATGTTGTAAGGGCACAAAAAATACAAACTTCTGGTAGGGGTAGAGAAACAATAGTAGTTAAATGCAAAATACGTTTCATGAAACTTATACCATGACATTTAGTTGATTTCTTACCATTAGAATAAATATTTTTTCATTTACTTGGCAACGTTATTTATAACCAGACCAATTCATTTGGTTTTCACGTATAGTACTTTTCAATCAAAATAAATGTTACATAACCTAATACATGTTTCTTAAAGTAAAATTCTTTTTGATTTTTGGCATGATACTTTTACCTTTACTTTAAACTTTTATTGTGCCCTCGGTAGAAAAAGTACAGAGTTCATACCTGGTGCTTATTTAACTTAAATCATCACAAAAAGTCTCTCCTTGCCCGGGTGGCATGCACTATCATGTACAAAAACGATAATTTTGTTTTATCTATGCCTTTTATATCTTTCTGTCTTAGACCGTGGACAAAATCCATATTTTTTGTGTCGAATTTATAATAATAAAAAAAGCAGATTTTACTGGAGAATAATTTCAATAGGTTATCCGTAAGAACTCTTATGGTTTTTACTGACTTTTATATATAATTTATTGTAATTTTTTTTGCAGTTGTGTCATAAAATCTTCTTAGTTTCTAATTTTTTTTAGCCAAGAAAAATAAAGAGACCTTGTTTAATTGTGATTTTATTCGTTTTTTCATTTGTTTTGGAAAAATATTCCCCGAGCAGTGAAAGAAATCACGTTAAACTAATAACTAATTTGAAAAAGTTCTATAACATCAGGAGTACAGAAGTAATTTGCAATGGCTTTGAACGTAAGTAATTAATAGCGTGAACCTATGAAAATTGTTTTTTTTTTTTTTTTTTAAATTAAAAATCTTTCTTACACTTTATCAGATGAGCACTTTGTCATGGGAATGGTGAGGGAACTCTCTCGTACGTTACATTCTTCAGTTGCCGTAGAAGTTTCAGATTTGCGAGTAAAAATCCCAATAATAAAAGCCGATCTGCAAACATTGTTTTCTGTTCTTTTGTATTTCAACAATGACTTGGAAAAGTTTGTAGACTTTGCGAAAGAGAATGACATGTCTTTTTATGTGTGGCTGCTGTTATTCTCTCAGAAAATGCAAAATATTTGTCACCGTCCAAAGGAGAATCTTTTGGAACTAAACTATGCCAGTCAGGTGCTTGTCAAGTGCGGTGGATATCAAATTATTAGGGAATGGTATGCTACAGAACCAACAACTAAATTGCATACACCGGAACTCCTCGAATGGAAAGAAGAAACTGGATTGGTAGTAAATACCAATCAAAACTTGTATTATTGGAGGAAAAATTTAACAGGTGTGACAGTAACGGTTAATTTTGAGGTAAGAAGTGTTCCTCCTTAATATTTTTTTTTGTTCTTAATATTTTTGATTCCAAAAAAAAAGGTTATTGTATAATATCGATTGCAGCCTGAGCAAAAGGAACACACTAAGTCGGGACATGCTGAACTTATTAAAAAAACAGCATCATACATGAATATAAATTTAACAAAACATAATGGTTAATGGGAAACCTCTGATGTTGTTGAAATTTTAGAAGTGTCCAAAAACGCTTTTGAAAATTTTGATATGATCGTCACAACTGTCGAGCGCAGATATGTATTGGTATTTAAATATCCCGATGCAGAATTTTATTTAATCACTGTGTTCCGTACGTTTTCCTTTTAACTTATGATAAAATATCATTTTATAATAAATTTTGCTTTAAAAAAATGTACTGAACAATTTTTAAAATATATTTTTTGTTTTAACAAAATTTACAGAGTTGCATCTAAGCTGTACATCGTTTAAATTGGCACAACTATCACTGTTATTATTATCCTTTGTTTTTGTCTCGGCATACTCGGGATGTTTTACCAGTTTTTCTACAGTATTTCCGTCAACAATACCTTTTGAAGATATTCATGGCTTTATCAAGGATGGGACGTGCAAACTGATTATTAAGAAAAACAAATCACTGACCGAAATGTTTCCGGTAATTTTAAACTTCTTCAACTGCCAGTCGAAGGATGAAAAAAAAGGGTAATGATGTTATTTTATTTTTTTAGGGTTTAAGTAAAGATATGCTTCAGAACATAAGCTTACATTTAAAAAATAATGACGAGTTACCAACAACCGGGAAGGAAATAGAGAAACAGGTAACAATCAATGATAATTATCACATAAGCAAATCTATTTAGTCAAATTTGCTTGACTGTTTATGGTTTTTTTCACAATATGAAGCTTTTAAAAAACTGGAATTTTTAATGATGTAAATGCAAGAAATCCTTATTTTCAATCACATCTTCATAAAAGTGTTGTTACGTAGGATTAAGAAGCTGGTAAGGAGGTGCGTCACGAAAAGAACTCAACTCGTTGGTCAATTATTTATTAGCTTCTTGAAGGCAGAGACGCGTGTATGTTTCGCGCGGTGTTTTCTACTTATCGTTCAGTCTCTTGGCTGAAAGACGCTCGAGTGCCCCGATTCGTGTCTCGCAGGGCCATATATAAGCTCGTTCCCCCTATTGGTGTCCTTTACTAGCGTAGGCTTGTCGTTACTAGGGTGAGTCAGTATGATATGCCCAGCATATCGTACATAACAGTGTGTTATCAGAAATTTTTATTATTCTACGCAGTGTAGGACGCGCGTTTTGCTATAGAAAAAAATTTACTTAATAGTTAATGCATAACTTTGCAAAGTTTTATGAGAAGAATAATTAAATGGCTGTTAAATTTCACTTAATTTACAAAAAAATTACCGTAAGATAAATGTAAAAAAATTATAGGCGTTACTCTACAATAGTTATTATTTAAAGACAAGCTCAGGCTATTCGGGTGATTTCCATAATTATTTTACTTATTAACTAACGTGCTAGAAAATAATTTTTTTAATGTATTTAACCAATTTTCTAAGCTACCGTTGTATATATATACACTAAATCTTCTTTAAACTTTTGAACCACTATGAAAAAAAGTCGCCAAGTTTATGGTGCTTAATGTTTTAGCGATGCTAATAACGGCTCTTTTAGGGTATAGTTACGTAATCGGTCTCTGCCATAGAAACAGCGATCATCCAGAGTCATTGCGAACTTTTCTATTTCGAACAGTTAAAATAAGACCTGTAAAAACATATTACAAAATGACTGAAGCGCAATTGATTGATACATATAAGTCTAGTTGTTACATATAATACTTTGGACACTTAGGCCTTTACTATTATTTGTTTTTCTTTTCAAAAGTTTTACTGATTAAAATTTCTTAATGATGAACTATTCAAAGATTTTTTAACTTAGGTATGCAATGAGATAGTTGCTTACTTAGGAATTAGTATTCTTTGGCATCCCACAATATCTGAATCAACATGCAAACAAGTAGCGTTTTCTTAAGATAGATTAAAACAAATAGGTATTGCTGTCAAAAAGGGCCATCCTGTCTATGGATTTTTCAATTATTTGTGAGTGTCTTTGAATAAAAATTATCGTTGACCAGAAATTAAAATAAAATTTTTTTTCAGCATAAGAAAAAGTATTGAACATGGCGCGCTAGCTAGGTTAAACAATTTACGTCATTTTAAGGAAAATATCGAAAAAAAAAATACATTTATATCTTTTGGTATAAGAGAGGTTATACCACTTTTTGTAATCATATTTGTCGGATGCCTTTTGGGTTTAATTATACTTTTTTGTCGAAAAGTTGTACCAAATATTAAAACCAAAAATATCGAGAAAAATTGTAATCTAGAATAAAAGAAGAATTCGACCCTTTCCTGATCGTCAAGGGGAACCTTCTCAAAGAATGGAGCTAAGAAAACGGAATGTATCTGTAATCGAGGATGAAATTGAAAGTGCACCTCCTCTTGGTAAAGAAGACGAAAACGAGACAACAAGGGAGCCTCGGAAGGCACGGGAATCTCCTTTTTTGCCCTTCATTCTCTGAATTTTAAATAGTATACTTTTTTTAAAAAATTGCCTTGCTTTACAGGTGCATTGGGCCTAGTGCTTGCCGTAGAGACATGCGACACTAGGTACAAAAACCACTACTGTTACGTATTTTCAGAAGGTCTATACACTTTTTTTAGACTGCATATTTATATATGTATTTTAACTGTGTTGCTAAATTTAGGATTCAGGAATTTATTGGCATAAAGGTCCCATAACATTAATTTCCGTTAGACTTTCAGAGATTGGTTCTGATGTCAGAGTATAACTAAACGTTTCTAAAAGATATTGAGTAAGTGTTAACAAAAAATGCTCTAAATAAATCTATTCAGATATTTAATTACAACTAAGTAATTAAGTATATACCAAAAATTTAAGAAATAGAATTGCAAAAAATGGTTATGTACATTTAAAATATCTTAATTAACTAAGTGAACACAAATAGATTCTTAGCAAAAGTAAGTGTATTGCTTTCTGAAAATTCGCGAAGAAAATTTTTCAAAATGAAGAATTAAAAAAATGAAATATTAGAGAGTTGTGTATGAGTGTGACTTATATATTACTTTATTAGGATGTATAAGTCATGTGAGTTAAGTATCAAAAATTTAGGTAGATAGTATTATTGTTTAAACTAAGTTTTTGCTATAAAGAGGATTCACAAATTTTTTTTATTGCTTGCCGACATGTGACGTGAATGCGAAAAATTTACGAAACTATAATTTAATTGTATTGAAAACTAATTAGGAATTTAATAAATACAGCTATACATTAATCTTATAAGTCTTATCATATAAAAAATCAAAAAAATTTAAACCGATAAGCTTAAGAGATGATCCAGTTATATTTATCAACGAATACACATTGAAATGATGTAATTTAGAATTTTAATGCTTTAAGATACTTAAAAAACACCAATCAATACTGCTAATATAAGTTCACCACATTTCTATATACATTATAAAGAAATAACAATAAGTCTGACAACGATGTGATCCTTAAAGTGAATAAAAAAAATCATGTAATTCGGGAAAAACACAGATATATTTGATACGACTAATGTGACTTTAATTTGCAGCCAACGTTTGATCTCAGAAATGCTCTACATTATATTCAAAGGTTACAATATAAATCAGAAAAAAGATGTATGCAACTTATGTAATACTTGTAAATTTTTTACAAATGTACGCGTTAAGTGTGAGTGCCAACGAACAACCATTCGCGTGTTATTGTGCTATGTGTCTATTTTTGATAAATTTATTAGTCTTTGCTGAAATTTGACTAACCCTGTTGGTTGGACACCTTTTTCAGTCTGTGCTTGTGATCTACGATTTGGTGGTATCTTATGAAAACCACATTTTTGAATACTCTTTGTAACTTTTTTTTTTTTTTTTCTCGTGGACCGAGATACACTTAGAATTTTTGATAAATCTTAAAGAGGTCGACACATTAGTCGACGAAACGTTACCGGAATAATAGTGTAATTCTCTCTATTATTTTTCTAAAAGAATAATTAATTTTTCAAATATTTTTTTTATTTAATAACTGTACGTTTTGTTANGTTGGTGCAAATGCCGATGGCCAAACAACTAGCCTCCATTTAAAAATCAAGCAACGCTAAGTTACGTGCCGTGGGTACGAATACCGATGGCCAAGTAACTAGCTAACCCTTCTTTAATCATCTACCCTGTTCCTACCCTAGTGCCTCGTCCTCAACCCTTGCTGTCGTGTCCCCAGGCTATTGAACGAAAGCTTAGGCCTAAATACGAAATTTACTATGACGCCGTCTTCGACGTAACAATCATATCGCTTATCACCAGAAAAAAATTTTAAAAACGGGTTTTAGTGACGGTGACACACGTTTTCAGCGATTCGCATGTTAAAACTATATCTAAGTATACATGCCAAGTAAATAGATAAATATAATTTCAACGTATTAATCGCGGAAAGAGTGTCACCCTCACTCAAACCCAAATTTAAAATTTTTTTCTTGTAGTATATGACACTAGGAGTAAAATGAATTTGGTTTTTAGGGTGTGCCTCACAAAACTTTTGTTATTAAAATGGGAGCCAAAAACAGAATATTTTTTGTGGATTTCCTCATATACATAATTAAATAACAGAAAAATCAAAAACACATTTCCATGTTACATCTCTTGAAAAATAATAGACAGCTAAAAAAATTGTAAATACTTTGACATAAATTTCTGATTAACAATTGGACATTTTTGTTAAATACCTTTATCACTTTTTTTACTAAAGTCTTTGTGAAACCTTATATGTACTTGCATTAGATTCAAAACCATAGAGATTTTTTTATCATGAACTGCTTGTTGGTCTTCTCCATACATAGCGACATCATTCTATTATCACATAAACCGTGACGTGTGTCAGAATTGTGTAACATCAGCAAAAGTAGAACAAATTTATAAATCATCCTCATTATCATCAACATTATGGCACGCCCATTGATCACCATAAAAGCCCCCCAATTGCAAAGCTAGACAAGGCCACGCATCCCCTGGTAACAAATACGAGCCACGTTTACACACCCCCCTAAAAGTTGTAGCCAATCCACTGATGCTCGAACATTTAACTCCTCCCTCCCAATCCACGTCAACATGACCGTGTGCGCCTTCTTTCCTCTCCAACCGCAGATTTTGAATATTTTAAGATTCTTCTGTACTAACACTTTGTAGTAGGACCCCTATGAGCCGAAACTGGACTGCACGGAGTTCAACCCAGATGAAATTATTGTAAAAGTGAGTACTTACATTATTTTTATTTTTCCATTAAATAAAGACTAGGTATAAAAGAATTTGGAGAATTAGTGTCGTCTAAGTTTAATACTTAATTATGTCAAGTATTTCTGAAAAATAGCCGAATTAATAATTATCAAGTTTTTCCAACCCAAGGCATTAAATTTATCAATAAATCTTTATTTCATTTGTTTGTAGGTTGTAGGGAGGGACACTATAGTTGAGGCAATGCCAGAAGAACAGCACGAGAAGGGCTTGTACAAGAAGTTCCATTTCTCCGACTCATTCGATTTGGAAAAAGCCAAGGCATTGTTCAGTTCAGATTAAACTTTCACTTTGTATGTTCCTGATAATAAAATGGCAGTTGACGATGAAAGTTCTAGCAACATCGAAGAAACTGGTAAATCACTTAACAAAGAAGAAAAGGAAATCCATGAAGAGAATTAATGAAAGAATGTTAACACTTTATTTGGTGTACTGATAATTAAAACAAATAGTACGATGTAAAGTTTTTTTTTAAACTTAAATTCCCATTACTGTATAATTCCTTTTCAGCTGATAATAATCAGTTAATTAATTTATAAGTTATCGTACGCTACTTCTTTTAAATCCAAACAGAGTTGAAATGTTTTTCTAAAAACTAGATTAACTTTTTTGTCTTGAAATGAATTGATTTTATGTTAACTCGTGATAAAAAAGAGGAAATTTAGTAAACTTTTTAAGTAACGATGGGCAGCAAATATTTGTTACTTAAAAGTGTAGATTTACGTGTTAGTAAATGAAATATTATTTGAGGCTACAGGAATTCTTTTACTCAAGTAAATAGCATGAAAAGTAACAGTGTCGTATGAAAAGACAATTATTTTTCTTATCGATTACCTTGGTTTTGCAATAAATATTAAAAATATCAAAAAATCATAAAATTCGATTATATTTTAAGTTTTTATTACGTTACTTACGTCTTTACTTATGTTTGGCAATTATTAGTTTATAAATTTTACTTAATGTACCTTAACCTTTAGTGCACAATGTTGTATAGTATTGGTGTATGAAAGAGCTGGAAAAATCTTTATTGAGATAGTTAATACAACCATCTCATAAGTTTTATTTGCTGAGTTTAGTTTGTACTTTTGGTTTAGTCAACGTATACTTAAAAAAAAAGAAACTTTTGTATCTTCTTTTAAAAATACTGACTTTTTCAGAAATATAATCCGTAAAGAAGATATGAAAGAATTCTATCATTTTTTGTTATAAGCTTGTTTTCTTGCTTTTATTAAAAATTATCTGTGTTATTCCTAAATTATGGATACCGTACATCAATACCTATAAAATTCATAATAATATTTTCAGAAACAATTTGTATTGTGATTTATTTTCTTAAGGCAATTTTTGAGACTCACGCCCTATGGAATAATTTATATATATAAAAAACAATATTCGAAGTTTGGTGCAGAATAATGATTGTGTTGTGAGAATTTACAAAGTTTTATGATTCCATTACTATATTGCTATGTACTTACAAAACTTCGCACATTTTTTGTTGAGCTTATGTAATTTTTTTCTTTTTGTCAAAATTTTCGAATCTTTTAATTTTTCAGTTTAACTGTATATTTCCAATGTAAAACTATCGACAGCATTTTTAATTTAGACGTTTTCAAATTTGCATAAAAAAATTGTGTGGACAAGATCAAAATGGTTGGGGATCTTATATTCAAATCTAATTTCTTCCAAGACATTTTTGACATCCATCTTTGTATTTGTAAAATTTATTGTTAGCAGTTGAAAAGTTGATTTTATACTTTATTATTTTTTTTGTTTCATGCGAAACGATGTCGATGCATAATAATTTTCGGTAAAAAAAAGGAAGTCGAAAAATAAGCTGGTTCAAGTAAAAATATGTACATTCAGCTTAGGTGTAGCCGTGGGCATATTTTAACAGGCTATAGAAATTCACTGGAACACTTAAACAGTTTTTTAAACTTAACAAAGCGAAATTTCGTTGATTATAAACAAAAAAAAAAATATATATATATTTTTAGTAACTGATAGTAGTTGATTATCCGAAGTAAATCGGAGCAGAAACAATCAGTTGTTAACCGTTGGCACAGAACAAAGCTTCACCTTCAAAAATTTTCTCAAAATTATTTTAGCGAATATGTCTTTCGGAACTAGCTATTGCTATTATAAATTATGTACATGAATATTAAGACAATGTTCAGTCCATCAACGCCATTTGATGCCACGAATACTTTATACACCGTGAAGAACGTTATCCTCTTTGTAAATATTTGTTATATTACTATTTCCTTTTTGATGCTGAAGATCAAAAATAATTAAAAATGAAATGTCGAAATTAGATTTCATTATTTTGTTCTCAGTACATTAGGTGCTTATCAGAGCACCCCCTGATACACATTGATACACGTTATGCAGAGTGTACGTAAAATTTATTGTGCATCGAAAAGGCAAAATCTAATTTTTTTCCACCCCAATATTAACGTTTTAATTATATTTTGTGCAGTACGGTAGATAAAGATAATGTATTAAAGATCAAGAACGTATAAAGAAAAAGCCTTGTACAAATAAGGGTACCAATATTTTGGTCCTTGTCTGCAAGAGATCAGAGAGAGTATAACTATGGCAATTTCAATTTCGTATTTATTTTTGTCATCCCTATACGAGTGTAAAAAAAAACCACAAAAATGGAAGGATTAATTATACTGAATAATAAATTTACCTGTTTCAATAGACTAAAGTACCACATTGAGTGTATACCCTGAAAATAGAAGTTTCGTATGTTAAGTGTATATGGACGAATATAGACGTGTTTAGTAAATAAATAAAAATAGAACAGCTAGTGATCCTTTTGAAATCAGTGTTTGACTTTAAACTATTTGTGTGAGTATAAATGTACATGTTCATCATACCCTGACATAGATAAATTCTCGAAAATTATGTACAGTGAGATTTAACTTAATCCACATTCTTCAAAAAAATTGACATAGAAGGACATAAAATATATGATTAACATATCTAGTAGACTTACAACTCTTATGTAGAAAGTGAATTAAAAATTTAAATTTATTTTGCTTCTGCTTATTACTATAAAATTATATGGACAAACAGTAATATCAAGTTGCTACCTAAATCATTGTTGTTGAAAGAGGTGGTTTACATTGTTCACTAATCATTCGTTTCATTAAGATAGTTAACTGTCAAAATATGATTGTAGTGGAAAAAAGGATCGATTAAAATGATGTTACATATTATTGTAGCTATTTTTGAAAGACATAAAAATGGTATTATTTTCAATTGCAATTCAGATAGCTAATTTTTTGAACCCAAAAGTTGATCTCCAAATTAGATATCATCTTCATTTACTCGCTGATTTTGTTAATTATAAATTATTGTCACCAGAATCAAAGAATATGATGAAAATGAGTTTTCATATTGAAATTTTTTATTTATAGTTGTTATACCAAGGATGACACGTATCAATAGTGGTTTTAAGTCATAGGAGCAGTTATGATTTAAAGGTTGTAATAAGTTATGAACTCTGATATCAGAACCAGAAACATTTCTATAGTATCATGACTGAATAGATTAAATCAACATCTAATTATAAAATAAAGAATGCATGATCAGATATGAGTACATTTAATTTTTAATTTAAAAAAATGTTTCTTTTACAACATAATTTGGCCTGACTGAAAGACGTTAATCAAAAGACAACAGCAATCTATTTTAATCCTATTACTAAATCTATTACAAAATCTATTACTAAAATATTGTATGGACTTAAAAATTTAATATTTTAATGTTTCACGTGTATAAGACTATTTTCTAACTGATGTGAGTATTTGGCGTGTCTTAGCAAAGAATTTTTTTTTAAATTAAAAATTAAACCATGTATCATAAGATTAATTTTACATTAAGAACAAATCTTAAACGCAATATTCTTTTTCTTTTTATTGTCCATAAAAATGTTTAAATAGAAGATATTGATTAAAGAGTTTGAGTAACAAATAACATGTGGAAAAGCATACTATGTTCCACAAGTGGTGGTAGGGTAGTGGTAGTGGTAGTGCTATGTTCCACAAGTGGTAGTAGGTTATTTAACGGCCGAGCTGCGTACTCTTATTTTTGCAGATACTTACCTAAAAGTTTCTGTATTATAATCATAAACATAGTGGAGTTATGTCGTAAGGGCATAAAAAAAACAAACTTCTGGTGGGGGTAGAAAAAAAATAGTTAAATGCAAAATACGTTTCATGAAACTTATACCATGACATTTAGTTGATTTCTTACCATTAGAATAAATATTTTTTCATTCACTTGGCAACATTATTTATAACCAGACCCATTCATTTAGTACTTACGTATAGTACTTTTCAATCAAAATAAATGTTACATAACCTAATACATGTTTCTTAAAGTAAAATTCTTTTTGATTTTTGGCATGATACTTTTACCTTTACTTTAAACTTTTATTGTGCCCTCGGTAGAAAAAGTACAGAGTTCATACCTGGTGCTTATTTAACTTAAATCATCACAAAAAGTCTCTCCTTGCCCGGGTGGCATGCACTATCATGTACAAAAACGATAATTTTGTTTTATCTATGCCTTTTATATCTTTCTGTCTTAGACCGTGGACAAAATCCATATTTTTTGTGTCGAATTTATAATAATAAAAAAAGCAGATTTTACTGGAGAATAATTTCAATAGGTTATCCGTAAGAACTCTTATGGTTTTTACTGACTTTTATATATAATTTATTGTAATTTTTTTTTGCAGTTGTGTCATAAAATCTTCTTAGTTTCTAATTTTTTTCAGCCAAGAAAAATAAAGAGACCTTGTTTAATTGTGATTTTATTCGTTTTTTCATTTGTTTTGGAAAAATATTCCCCGAGCAGTGAAAGAAATCACGTTAAACTAATAACTAATTTGAAAAAGTTCTATAACATCAGGAGTACAGAAGTAATTTGCAATGGCTTTGAACGTAAGTAATTAATAGCGTGAACCTATGAAAATTTTTTTTTTTTTTTTTTTTTAAATTAAAAATCTTTCTTACACTTTATCAGATGAGCACTTTGTCATGGGAATGGTAAGGGAACTCTCTCGTACGTTACATTCTTCGGTTGCCGTAGAAGTTTCAGATTTGCGAGTAAAAATCCCAATAATAAAAGCCGATCTGCAAACATTGTTTTCTGTTCTTTTGTATTCCAACGATGACTTGGAAAATGATGTAGACTTTGCGAAAGAGAATGACATGTCTTTTCATGTGTGGCTGCTGTTATTCTCTCAGAAAATGCAGAATATTTGTCACCGTCCAAAGGAGAATCTTTTGGAACTAAACTATGCCAGTCAGGTGCTGGTCAAGTGCGGTGGAGATCAAATGATTAGGGAATGGTATGCTACAGAACCAACAACTAAATTGCATACACCGGAACTCCTCGAATGGAAAGAAGAAACTGGATTGGTAGTAAATACCAATCAAAACTTGTATTATTGGAGGAAAAATTTAACAGGTGTGACAGTAACGGTTAATTTTGAGGTAAGAAGTGTTCCTCCTTAATATTTTTTTTTGTTCTTAATATTTTTAATTCCAAACAAAAAGGTTATTGTACAATATCGATTGCAGCCTGAGCACAAGGAATACACTAAGTCGGGACATGCTAAACTTATTAAAGAAACAGCACCATACATGAATATAAATTTAACAAAACATAATGGTTAATGGGAAACCTCTGATGTTGTTGAAATTTTAGAAGTGTCCAAAAACGCTTTTGAAAATTTTGATATGATCGTCACAACTGTCGAGCGCAGATATGTATTGGTATTTAAATATCCCGATGCAGATATTCCATGGCATGCCTATTTTGATGTTAGAAATTGTTTCACTATTATAACTATCTGTTATTTAATTATACTTATAACTTAATAATATTCTTCTTCATAACAGGTTTTCAACAGTTCAATTTGGGCCTACTTGATTTTCCTGGCCACTGTCACACCAACAATTTTTACTGTGATCGCAATTTCGCATAATCGCGCAAATAATTATAGAGTGTCGCTAGTAGACAGTTACATGCATGTCTGGCGGATTCTGGTGCATCAGGAACATCCGGGTAATTGGTTTATAGTATTATCTCTTTTTTTCAGAAGTATGCCTGAGTATAATAATAATGTTTAAGAAGTATACAGTTTTTAGTATAAAACACAAAACAACATACATGTGATAACTAATATATTTTTATAGGTGTTTAGAAACCAAACCAAACAAAAAAAGTATGTTTCTAATTACCCGTTTACATTGTGTTTTATAAGTAGCGAATAACAAAATTATTCATTTGTATGACAGTTCAATTTGGTTTACTAAAACGTATTTAAAATGAAATTTTTTTACACAATCGTAAGCAAGTGCTTTACAAATTAAAAAAAAAGAATTTTATTTAATCAGTGTGTTCCGTACGTTTTCCTCTTAACTCATGATAAAATATGATTTTATAATAAATTTTGATTTAAAAAAATGCACTGAACAATTTTTAAAATATATTTTCTATTTTAACAAAATTTACAGAGTTGCATCTAAGCTGTACATCGTTTAAATTGGCACAACTATCACTGTTATTATCATCCTTTATTTTTGTCTCGGCATACTCGGGATGTTTTACCAGTTTTTTTACAGTATTTTCGTCAACAATACCTTTTGAAGATATTCATGGCCTTATCAAGGATGGGACGTACAAACTGATTATTAAGAAAAACAAATCACTGACCGAAATGTTTCCGGTAATTTTAACCTTCTTTAACTGCCAGTCGAAGGATGAAAAAAAAGGGTAATGATGTTATTTTATTTTTTTAGGGTTTAAGTAAAGATATGCTTCAGAACATAAGCTTACATT
>NW_019379673.1:21315-42857 GCF_000648655.2 Copidosoma floridanum
AGGAGGTTGGCCGTTCTTAATCAACAATGCCTTGATACTAGCATTTACATTTCATCTAGATCCAGCTGGCTCTTGCTCCTTAGCGTTATAGCGATAGTAGTACCATAGCGGCAACGATTTTTGCTTGGGTTGCTCGCTCGCTCTCTTATTCTTCTTGGCTCCTTTTCTCTTTTTCCGGCTACTTCTGCCGTACTCCCTTTCTCAGCACAATAGCGCCCGAATATCCATCTCGGACACGGACCTTACACAGGTATCTACCCCACTACCACCAACACAACCTCCTCCCCCTCCTCGTGACTTCCCTTCTTTTTCTTCGTATCTCGGTAGAACAGCAGCAGTGCTATAGCCCAGCCCAGTGTCGGGGAATAATTTCATTTTCTTGCCCGAGTACAATTTTGCTTTCAATTTA
Source organism: Copidosoma floridanum (assembly GCF_000648655.2). The sequence continues at coordinate 21,725 of NW_019379673.1, forward strand.
TTTTCTCCCCTTTTTCCTTCCTCGCGAGCGAACGAACGACTTCTCTTCTCCCCCAACCCCCTCTTATTCTTTCTCGGTGCGTGAGCCGCTTCTTTCCCTCTTTCGCTTCTTCGTCTTCTTCTTTGCTCTCTGGACTCGAAGCCGATCCCCATTCCACCCCCCCTCCTCTATATCTTTCTTTTCCCGGAGAGCCAGACTTTCGTTCTTCTGCCTCGCTCCCCCAGCTTTTTCTTTCGCCCTTGCACAGCAGCCTTTATCTGGCGCGAGGCGAGGCTCCGTCCGTTCATTATGTCCCAGCTCCCCCTTTTATTTCCCTCCCCTGCGCCTCTCCCTACTTCTGCTCCCCCACGGGTTTCGCGGGGCTTTCCTTCGACTGTCCTTTTTTTACCTCCTTACCTCGGCTGTTCTTTTCTTTGGATGCTCGGCAGCGGCTCCCAAACAGTTTTCAATGAAAATCGGTGCTCGCGAAAAACAGCATTCGATTATACGGCGAATAAAAAGTTTATGATATATATATACATACTGGGTAAGCAGAACAAAATGCAACGGAATTGTCGGTTCCAGTTTGCAAAAGTTGAAAGAACTGTTGTTTCGGAGGCCCCATCCCCTCACCCCCCGCGGAACCCGCGATTTCAAAACTTTGATCGGAACTTTTATTTCACGTTGGACGCAAGAGAAAGAGTCCGCGCAAATATGGTAACAAACTTTCTTCTGATGCTCCTTTCATTCTTTCGGCTCGAACGTATACGCACACAGTTTGCTTCGCTAGTATTTTGTACACCACCAGTAAAAGACACGGTAAGTGTATCTGTCGGTGGGTTAGTTTTACATGATCCAGTTCGTTTGTATACCTGTATGAAATACTTTAATGAACTAAAAAATAAATCGTTATGACATGGAAAGTAATAATATCCTTTTGAATACGATTAGAAAAGAAAAATTACGGTTTTAGTAGTAGCAAACAATTAGTAACTGTAATATTATTTTGCTCACGTGTCTTACCAAAAATACTAGTACCATGTATTATTTAGTCATGATTTATTTTTAATAAAAAATGTGTACGAAATCCAGCAAAATTAAATGTTTTTTATACCTTATCGTCGATAATCGGTGTCTACATCAGTCCGTGGTTTCAATTTTACAAATGCAACCACTGGCATTCGGACACTTGATAGAGTATAACGAACCGATCATATTATTTTCACACGCAGCTTAATGTACAGTCATACATGTATATTAATTCTATTACTCAAAAATCTCTTGAAACACAATAGGTACTTTTATATAATATTGGTAATGACTTTGGTGTAAGTGTCACTTATTCTTGATATTTATTTATATTATTCATTCAAGTCTTCATTTGCAGCCACTCTTTATTTTTGTCTCTCTTTAACTTGTGTTTTTATAACTAATAATACTAGAAATCAGCAATACTTGTACTATAACTTACTTGCTGCGTTACATCATCAAAATTTTCCCTTTTTCCCCAAATTTCACGATTATCCTGCCAAATTTTGAGTACGTTTTTTTTCCAAAAACTCGTAGGGCTTATTATGATTCCCCTTTTGCTTTCCATTAATTTTTTTGAAATAAAAAACACAGCCCTCTAAATCTTGGTTTCATCAGTTTCATTGTCCTTCTCTTCTTTTCGTGTTATTATTGCTCCCTGCATTCATTTTGAAACGTCTATTAGTCATGTTAAGTTTTCAATGAAAAATAACATAACTTTAGAATAAGCGTCTTCTGTTACTCACGTTTATCTTTCATTGTTCTTCATCGATTTAGATCTTAATTATATGCTTTTGTCGAGACTTCTTATTACATACATTAATCTTACACTTTGATAGCTTTAAGTATTTTCGGTTCTAGTTACGAAGTAGTACTAAATAGACTCGTATTTTGGACCTTACTACTTGAATTCTATGTAGGATTCGTTAAGCTAATAAGCGACTTGTGAAACTAATAATTTGACTGATATTTATTTATCTTATCTTACCACTAATAAATGTGATTTTTAAAGTATTCATTCGGATGACAAATCAACTGTTCATTAAAAAAACTTCACAGGTGAGTCTAGGTTAAACCATATTATCAACACCAAGCTAAAGATACTTTCTCATTTTACTATGCACACATGACCATGCATTTGTTACCTAGTTGCCATCCCGATCTACATTTTTTATTTTACAACTATGGTCTACACCTTATACACGTAAGTGCCCAAAATTCACACATCATTTTTATTGTACGAACATTGATACTTTTCTTCATCAATTAATAGTAACTTCTAATTCATAAACTTATAAATTACTGATTTAACATCAACGGGATAATTTAAATGGTTATGCCAACAACTATCGTGTTAATTTTGTGGGTTAGTGCCATATTTTCTGATTCTTCCATTCTTATTATTCACAATAAGATTTATTCTACATCAATAACTGTTTTTGACAATATTACGAGTCAAAACTTCTTATATTTTACCTACACTTTAAACAATAATAACAACAAAATCAGTGATTATGATCTATAATATGATATTGAATGAAATGTTACAGCTAAATTTTGGTTTATTTGTCAAACAGGAACCCTTATACATACATATGGCTGTCCTACGTACTGCTGATTGTCGTGATAATTACTGGCAATGTCCTAACTATCATATCTCAGTGGCTGAACCGAAAAATATTTAGGGTAACCTCCAACTACTTGATACACAACTTAGCCATAGCGGATCTGTTTTGCGGCTTAGCTTTACTCTATAACACAATATCACGCACCGATGAAGTATCCAAAAATAAAATTGTGTGCTTGTTAAGGTGAGTAAGGTTATCATTAAAATAAGATACTTATGATTGATTGTAATGAAAATCATCAATTAATATTTGTCGTATACAAAAATTCGTTTGAATACTAAGAAAACTACCTTCATGTACAAAAAATTGGAAACATCACATTTCGCCATCACAAAACAAAGAGATTTAAAATGTTCTGTACCACGAGGTTTTACTATTTTGCATTCGAACAGGTTTGCCTTTCAATCAGGCAGCTGTATCGCAAGCTTTTACAGTGTCGTGACAATAGCAATCGATCGTTACGTTTCAATACTCTATCCGCTCGAGTATCCAGAGTACATCACCGAACGTAAAATATTTACCATGATATCTTTAATTTGGGGCATGAGCATACTCCTATCGACTGTACCACTTTACTGGAACACTTATGCTGACAGCTGCCACTTTTATACTGTTATTCCCAGGTGAGATGCAAAGTATTTTTACTTTTTTTTTGTTGCATACAAATATTTAAAACGTTAAATTTTTTAGGTGCTACATAGAGGGAGTTTGGCTACCCAATTTCCTTGTAGTTTGGCTCAGCGTTTTAATATTTTATTGGCGAATCTGGAAAACAGCAAGGGCATTTGCTCAAAGGTCCAAGGAAAGGTCGAGAGTAATCGGTGAGACCAGTTACGCAAGCTATAAAAGGAACAATTTAGTATGTATACACATATTTTTATGTACGAAAGCATAATCTTGACCTAAACTGTAAGACTGCATATAAGGAAGATATACATTTTTTTATTGTCATAATTTTTCGTTTTTCAAGGTAGTTCTCACCATCACAGGATGTTTCTCGATCTGCTGGCTGCCCTACGTTATTGTTTCTCTGGTAAAATTATTTGATCGTAGTCAAGACAGTGAAGGTTACATGTATTCCGTGGTGTTCTTGATAGCAATGAGCCACAGTGGTATAAACCCGCTCATATATGCCTGGAAAAACCATTTTTTTCGCAAAGCCCTCCATTGCTGTTTTAAACTTGAAGCAAAAAATCTTAACAATAACAATAAAAATATATGCAATGGTAATTTAAAAATAAAAAGCGAGTTAATCACGAATAGAGGCCACAATCTCGAGACTGTCGAAGCTTTAAAAACAATATCTGCTGAACTTGATGAAAAAGAGATTGACGGGAGCAAATGCCTATGTACTTTGTGTCCCTAAAATTTTAAACAATATACGCAAGTCACGCGCCATACTTTTAATTGTGATTTTTGTACTTCTGATGTGTGAAAGCCTAGTATGCTCATATTTTTTTGTTTTTTATTATTATTATTATTATTTTTTTTACAGATAACCCACATTGGCCTAATATAATACGCCTACTACACAGTGGTTTTTTTTTTTTTTTCCAACGACACAGAACGTCGCGAACACCTTCAATTTCCCAACTACATATTCGACTCCTTTTTGTGATGTGTGTTTACGTGTCGTGTGTCTGAGTATAACGTCGCATTGGAACAACTATATACTACAAGTTTCATACCCTCCCCCTAACGTACTTTTTTTTCCCTTTCAATAATCTCACACTTTTTTTTTTTTTTTTCCTGCCTGGGATAAAGAAAATCATTGCCCTCCACCTCGAGCGAATCTCCGGTTGAACACATAACACCGTGGCCCAGGCCCGGTTACCTGCCACTCCTCTCCCCTCAAGCCTCTCAGCGCCGTTCCGACGACACACGAGCGTCCCTTCTCCCCCATCGTAATTGCAATGACAAATCTGCGTGCCTCGTTACCAAGCCCAGTGGACGTCGCCCGCGCGTCGTCATTCGGCAACGGAGCTCTACAAACGGCGCGATCAAAGGTAACGACGACGACGACGACTGAGTCGGCATCGCCGCGGTTCTGCTGGAGGTTCGGCGAACTACTCCCCTAGTGGATGGGCGACTTGACGATGTGGTTTGGCGTGATGTATTGGAACGCCGGTACAGCCAAGCCGCCGGTCTCGAGCGATATCCTGGAAACAAAAGAGCGTCGGGTTATTGCGTGGGACTCCTTAAACAATACGTGTAGTGAGAAATAAAATGAGATTTGGCCAAAAAAAAGTCTTTTTTTTTTTTTCATCTTTGTTCAATTTTGTTGGCCACGTCAGCTACTTTTTTTGTTTCCATTGCCGACACAGTGAGCGTTTTTCGATAAAGAGATGACTTTTGTAAACCACATGTTTTTCCATGTGGGCCATTATTTTTGATAAGTCTCTCGATCGAAAAATGCTGAGATAAATAACAAGAATGTAAAATTGTATAGAGGACCATTTATATGGCATGCTGTGGGCGATTTTAAATTGATTCGTAAGAATGGCCTTTGTTGTAGAAAAAGCAGCAATGACATTTATTATAAAAGAAAAAAAAATGCACACGTATGCGAAGAAAAACGTAAGTAACATACATTTGTACTTTGTTATGTATATTAAATGTAAAAAGGTAAAGTGACAAGTTAAAAAAACAGTAAGTAAAAAAAAAAAAAAGTAAAAATCCTTTCTTTGTTTTTTTTTTCTTACAAATGAAATCCGTTTCCTTTTTTTTTCTTTCCACCACCGTTTCGTGACAAAGTTTGAATCTGCTCGATTGTACAAAGCCAGACAGACGTGGCTTTGCCAGAGAAAAAAAAGCACGATTAAACGGGATCAGTAGATTAAGAGGAGTAAAAAGGAGGAGCGGATGGTGCTTACCGAAGACGGGCAGGAGCCTGGGTTCAAGTTGGTTTGACGGATACATCTTCTTTCGCTCTTTTTCACTTTTTTTTTCTCGCTCACCACTTACTTATTTATTATTTTTTTTTTTTTTTCGCTTCTTTAAACACATCCTACATTATCGAGAAAGTACCTCCGTTTCATCATCACTTTGGCACTGTTCTTTTGAACTCTCTCTCTCTCTGTCTCTTTGCATATTATATTGCCGCGCTTATGGCGGCGTGGGACATCTCGCGATCGACAGTTCACTCGTGCGTGTACATATGATTACCCGTAAGTACATGTAATACACCTAGATCGCGGTTGTTGTTCGAGAGTTACGAGTAGGGCGTTCGTTGTTATCACATTTATTACGATTATTGCACCGTATACCAGTGATATACGCGTTACCTATATGTATACATAATAACACGCGCCACGAGAGGAGGGAACGTGGAATGACTGTTGTACGGGTAATATGGGTACAAATGTGTCTCTTGTAGTTATATATACGCTTGGAGTACATCCATGAGATGTCCTTCGAGCAATAGCGTTTATGTACTATACGGTTGGAAGGGATCTATGAAGGATCCAAACAAAGAAAAATGTGCGAAGGTTGTTTATCCGTCCGTACATGTATACATTATTACGATATAAATATGTTTCTGCGTTAAGATGACTTCCATTCCCATTGTTGTATATAAACGATGCCCATCATCTTCGTTCTTCTACGTGTGTCGCTTTTCTCCCCCCCTCCCCCTCCCCTCCGCCATTATTTGCAAGTCGAACTTATAATTTATCACCATCCGCATACATATGCATTCATATAGCTTCCTCGAAGCCGTGCAATTTGTCAAATGCGCGATGAAGTTGACTGCCACTAAGCCGTGAATTTATTACTCACCGGCTGGAATCGAAAAACAGAGTTATATACTTTAATAAAAACTATGAACTTAAAAAATCAGTGACAACTNATGTCCCCGGAGACTTTTTTTTCTTTTTTTTTTTTTTTTTTTTTTTTTTTTTGAACCTTACTCTGCTTTACTTTTAGTACGAGTCGGTTCGCGTGTTACTCTAATACACTTTTAATAATTTGAATACATGCATTACACGTAGATATTTTTAATTAATTAATTTATTTTTTTTGTTTATTTTTATAGTGACCCTGTTTATTAAAAGGCTTCGTAACATAAGTTGCTTTATACTTTTCCATTTTTTTTTGTCCAAAGTCGTAGTATAATGCAAACAGGAAAGTATACAGTTCAGTTGCGTCGCTTTTAAGGGTCATGAGTTCGTCATTGAAAACACCAATTTTCCCATACATCCGAAGCTTTCAGCGAAAACATTTTTTTTTTCTTTTACGCAATACGTATTGTTTGACAATTTGATTCAACGAAATTTTCAACTATTACTATACATTATGATTTAAGTACTTTAGAAGATGATGTTTAAATCACAACGTTTTGTACTTTTTTAAAAAAGCAATACAAACTTGCAGCCGTATTTAAGCAACGCAATTTTATTTTTTACGTTTTATACTCTTGAGTCCTCGAAATTACGAAAAAATATTTAAAAAACGATCTTACTAACTATAGTAACGTACTAAAAAATAAATATCACTGAATGTACAAGGGAGTTATCTGTACGAGGGAAGACATTGCGCCACTTATTTGTTAGTCGGATCTTTCGACTATTTTTATTTTTTTTTTCTAAATTCAACAATAATTTTTTTTTTTTTTTTCTAATTCTTATCGTTTCAACGATCGATTTTTTAGATTTTTTTTTTTGCACTCACCACTACTCGTCGTAAGCTGCATTTAATAAATGATAACAAATAAGATAAAAAAATAACAACATAAAAGATGTACTAACAAATTCAAATTTATTGAAAAAAATCGTTTTTTTTTTAATTTATTTAACAACATAAAAATGTCAAACAAAAAGTGTATGTATTCGTATGTGTATGTCTGTGTGTAAATTATGCATACATTAAAACTAAGTGTAATAAAATAATGAGTCATTTCAAAATAAACATCTAAAGTCGAATGCACTTTTTTTTGCCTCGAGTATACAATAATACTATATTATATTCTACATCGATTTAAAGCTCGTATGTTTTTTGTTTATTATTTGTTTGTTTGTTTTTTTTTCCTACGTCAGTCGCACATTTTACTTTTTATTCATAATCTACAAAACTTTCGTTACGAAGGGTATTAATATTATACTCACGCGCGCAACGCGATTTTGCAAATTTACAAAAGTTACAAAGATACTTTGTTTGCGCGTGTGCGCGCCGTTAGTTCCATAATTTCCTTACCCTTCGATTTTTTGCTTAAAGCTTCCGTTCGCTTAATAACTACGCCACTAATAATAATAATAATAATAATCGATCGTCGTCTAAAATTACACAGAAAACAGTCTAAGGAGTAAATGTGTATACCGTGGGGAAGTGGCAAAATTCTTTCTTCATTTGGCACGCGTTTCACGATTTTATATTTAATCTTCCTTTATAATCTCACGTGTATGTGTGTATATGTGGGTTTGGCACGTATGTTTGAGCCATCACTTTTTCATCGTATTATCATCACGTACATACATATATGTATATATTGGCACACAACAGCACATCGATTATACAGTATTTTTGTGAGTCGCGTTCACCTGTAACTTTAGCCAAGATTTTCCTTCTGTTTTCCTTCCCGTGAACCCACAACGTACAAAAAATATACCTCGATAATCTAGCGCTCGCCCATCGAATCGGCAAAATACCCGTGCATCACTTATGTGCGACGTGTAAAAATTGTTCACGCCCAAACGCTGCAATAATCGTTACTCGGTCGCACTCGGTGTACACGCATATATATTTCACCGATTTCGGACACCACTTCTCCTAACATTACAATTATTATTGTTATTATTACCATAGTAAATATTAATTCATCGTATATTTATGTATGTATTAAACTTGAAAAACTGATGAAACGAAGAGGAGGCGAGCGCGCGACTCAATATCCTATAAAAACTAATTGTATGTGTGTATATATATATATTATTTTCTTAGCTGATTGCCTTGTGTTACGGTGAATTTTGGAATCTGAACGCCGACCGATCGGCCCGCACTGGCTCGACATTTGCTCTTCTTGTTGGGCGAACCGATCGATCGGCGCCGAGTTCGCGCTGTAAGTTAAGGCCCCTGCACTAACGGATTGCTCTACGCCACAACATGAATTGCCCGTGCACGCCGATCACGTTTTTCTTCTCCCTCAATGTTCAACGCGATAACAAAATTTCTCCTGCTGGAACCATTTTTGTTTTCTTCTCTTGTTCACTATATTACATACATTAATGTTTGTTGTATCGTGTCGCTTTCGAAAAATTTCAAAGGTCCGAACGATGGAGGAAAAGGAGAAAAAAAACATGGACGAAATCGCTCACGACACGGCAATNGCCCAAACAAGCGGCCGATGTCACGGGTTGGCACTCTGCGAAGTCACCAGCACAGCTGCATCAACAGGGTGACGAGGGAAACCAAGACCGCGGGCACCCTGGCCGTGGTAGTCGGTGGCTTCATTGCCTGCTGGTTGCCGTTCTTCATTTGCTACCTGGCGACGCCGTTCATGCCCGTCGGGCCGCCGGATGCGCTCACGCTGGTGCTCACTTGGCTCGGTAAGCACAACTTTGCGGTACTACTTTAAATAAATACCGTTTTGGGGTGAGGAGCCATTGTAAAATATCTAACGTGTAGAAATCACGATTCCTTGTAACTTTTACGATGGAAAACGAAAGGGGGAGAAAAGTCATAATTCAAGGAGAGAAGAGTCTTTCCTGGGTTTCTTGGAGCAAATAATATGTTTTTCCTTTTTCTGTCGAATAAAATTTATACACCAGACGTTTTGATGTTGCGGCATAATGTAAAAACGATGCCGTTACAATGAACCGGCCGAGTAGACAGATCCGGCAGATATATATTCAAGTTTACACGTCAAAGGACTAAAGTGTGTTTCATCTTTTCATACAGATGTAACATTTGCACAAAGCCGGATTCAAGCCATCGACTTTTGTCTACGGTTTTCTTTCCTTCGTATAACTTTCACGACGTGTCAGGATCAATGTGATTTACCTACAGGCTTATGAAAGTAATACTTCAGCGTGTGATGTTAAATCATATGTCGCTTAGCCTAATCGTAAAGAAAGGCAATAAATTCTTGCTGACTTTTTTGTCGGCCTCATTAAATCCGTATTGTATTGTATTGTACAATCAGAATACAAAACAATATTAATGCAACCTTGTAGTTTAATTATTTAAAATTTTCTGCAATAACGTGATCAAACTCAATATTGAATCTGCAATTTTTAGGGTGCAATTATTCGTTGGAAAAAATTTTTTATAACTGTTTACAAATAAATTGACAAAATTTAAAGTAGAATTGACGTGGTTTAATGTCAAGCCACAACATTTTTTACAGTAATGAGTAATCGTATTAAATCAAAACAGGTATTACGATAAAGTGGATATCTTTGAAAATTTTTATTTATTTTTCTTTTTGATGGATTGTATAATCTAAATGTACAAATGTACAAATCCATTGATATACACAATAACAAATAAATAAACGATCCAACTAATGTTATAAAAAAGTATCGTAGTACAATAAATACCGGACGAAACAAAGGCTATACAATGGGGGTGGCTTCTGGTGCATAGTATAAAAATCACTTATTTCGGTGCTAAAGTATACACATCAATCCAACGCTCGCGTGAATTATCGATTTCGCCGTCATGTCCTAAATGAGGGCAAACAATCAGGACCTGTCCAAACTTCAATTGCTTCGCTGTCAAAACAAAAAACGCCCATTACATCCTTTCCACTTTACATCGGCGAGGAAAAATAACTGCATATTCACCAAAAAATTGGATTTCTGAAACGACTTACCTTTCACTACCTTGAATTGAATCAGTAAAATTTCGTGAATATTTACTGATTGAAACTGTAAAAATGAAGTTGCATGTTAATTAGAAAAACTTCATGAATAGATAATCGAATTACATTAGTCCCACTGATTTTGCAAGGAAAATGAAGTCCTTTGGCTAAATTACAATATTTTTCATCTGTTCGGTTTAATAGATCAATGCTTTGAAAAAAAAAGTAAAAAAAAAAAAAAAAAAAAAAAAAAAAAACTCGAACGTAGCGCAGCAGATTTGATCCGGGGGGAGAAAATCAAGTTCCTCCCAGGCGCGAAAATTACCTGCAGGATTGAGACCTCCGGTGTTGGCTGGCGCTGCGAGGCCGCCTAATCCCAAGGCGGCCAGGCCAGCCAACGGACTGCTGCCGAGCTTACCCATCTGCAACAGCGGCGAAAAAGAAAATCGCAAAAATGTTGACGGTGAGTCGTGGCGTGAAACACAAAATTACAGCATTCGTCATCAGTGTTCGTGAGAGGTTTGCAATTTTTTTTTTTTTTTTTTTTTTTCTGTACAGGGTTTGGGGAACCACACTACACTTTTAATGATCAACGCGGAAACACCAAAACAACTAATATACGCGCGGAAAAGTGCAAGAAATGTACCCTTCTTTTCTCCCCTTCATCTTTGTTCTTTTATAATTTTTACTCACAAGTTTGACTTTGATTCTTTACTCTTTGATTTCCTCTTCACTGAACGTTCAGTTATCCTCTGGCAAAAGAAAATGAAAAAAAAAAAAAAAAAAATCGATTGCTCGATATCTATAATATGTACGCCATTTACAATATAAATATATATGTACAAGGTATAAATAAGCACATTAATGCACTGAATCAGGATCGAAGTGAGTGAAACAAGCCTCCGAGCGGAGCGTCATCAGACTCGTGTTTTGTGATTCTCGGTTCGTTATCGAATCTCACATCGAGCGTTAAATTGTTAAACCCAGCTTCGACAGGGTACAGCGAATTTCTCGAATAATTTTCAGCTAAAAAGGGGGAGGACAGCAGAAAGGGAGACGCTGATATGTCGTACACAAGCTGCGTCGTTAATGACGCCCAGATTGAAGTTAATGGTCTAGAGCTAGTGGGGGGATAGGGGGGTCGCGTCGCGCGTAAATCGAGTTTGAAATACGCGCTGCTCCCTCCCCCCAACCGTCTGGGGGTCTCTCCCCTGCTGCAGCCTCTCCCTATGATATCTTTGCTTGAAAGCGCGCGAGCCTACGCGATCCCTGCAATTTTCCCGGCTAACGTTTACACGGACAAAGAATCGTTAATGAACATTTCGTCGCTGGTAATAGACGGAGTTTGAATGAGGTAAAATTACAATTTTCATATAGTCGCGGGATCTTGTTTTACATTTACTTAATTAATTTTTTGCTATAAGTGTAATGCTAAAATAATTTTTTTTTTTATCAATGACTTCTAACTTAGTACTAAACACAATTTTTTTTCAGCTAAAGTATTGAATTGCAATTTAAAAAAAAAAGAAATTGTAAAAATGTATTAAAAAATCGCACACTTGGTTCGATTTCTTTTCGCGTTCACTCGCTTATAAACTACAAAAAAGAGGAAAATATTTATCAAAAGTTGAAAAAAAAAAAAAAAAAAAAAAAAAATAAAAAGAAGAAGATTACATACACTACAAGATTAGATACAGAGCTATGGATATTAGAAAAAATCGCGATTTTACAATATTCAAAATTTCACACTTTTTTTTTCACACAACTGATATGACTATCCTACTTGGAAAAGAAAAGGACGCCAGACAGATGATATGGCTCCTCTGATCAACAAAACTACGATTTCGTTCGAGTCGTTACTTAAAACTTGAATAAAAACTACTTGATTGAAAAAAAAAAAAAAAATAAAATAAAAAAAAACAAAAAAAAAACTATAAACTAAGGTAGCTCGAAAAAAAAAAAAAAATCCCGATTCCTACAATCAAAGAACTTGGTACACGCGGAAAAAAAAAAACCCTAAAAGCAAAAGTTTACAATAATAGGGATAGGGAGAAGGAAGAAAAAAAAAAAAAAAAAATCACTCGGAGACACAAAAGTCGCCGCTAATGTTGTGACAATCATAATCATTGTTATCATTAGTGGAGCCATCGCCGTTGTTGTTGTTGATATTGTTGCTGGTGCTGTCGTCTTGTTGTTGGCGGACTCAGTAGGGATTGTACTTGGCTCTCTCCGACTTGAATTTGCCGCTGTCGATGGGTCCCGGGGCACTGGGGCTCCTTAGCCGGGGCGTGAATGTCTTGTGGGAGCGGTGGACGCCCGTTGTCTGGACCGGGAGTGCAGTTGCAGCCGCGGTGGCGGCGCCCCCAAGTAGCTCGGTCAGGCCGCCCAGGGCGGATAGGCTCGACAAGGCGTTGAGGGCGCCTGGCTTGCTCAACAGCTGGGCCAGTGGGATTGCGCTCGCCAAGGGAGAGGCAGTGGTAGTTGTGGTGGAAGGGGATGTTGCACCGGTTGCCCCAGGAGTGGTGCCGCTGCCGGGGTTTTGGGTATTTTGGGCCTCTAGGTTAGCTTTCTGCAGTTCGACACTATGGGAAAGAAGAAAAGAGACAACAAAAATCACACGTCAGAGGCTTTTTTTCTTTCCATTTTATTCCTCTTTTTTTTCAAGGATCTGGTTTTTTTTTTTTCCTTTCTTTTCCGATGGGAACTGGCGTGGTTAAAAAAGAATTATCCTCCGTGTGAGTCTTTGTCCTTTGCAACCATTTACCAAGTATTTCAAGGACACTCGTACCATCAAGAGGTAGAGTTCCAAGGATTCGGTTTGGACAAAATTAAGCGTTAAAGGAGCTTTTGCTTGGGTTACGAATGATGAGGAATTTTTGGTTGTTGAAAAAAATTAAACAAAATTCTCTGTTAACTTGTGAGTAAAGTGTTTATGATTGATAACTAATGGTATACCCATGGCATAAACACTACCGTAACGGTTCAGATAATTCTTTCCAACTGGTAAGTACCCATCGAAAAAATTATTTTAGTATTTTTTTTTTTTTTCTTCGTGATAATTGGTTCTAAAATAATTTTTGACCACGTGTGTTTTAAANGCCGAGTTCGCGCTGTAAGTTAAGGCCCCTGCACTAACGGATTGCTCTACGCCACAACATGAATTGCCCGTGCACGCCGATCACGTTTTTCTTCTCCCTCAATGTTCAACGCGATAACAAAATTTCTCCTGCTGGAACCATTTTTGTTTTCTTCTCTTGTTCACTATATTACATACATTAATGTTTGTTGTATCGTGTCGCTTTCGAAAAATTTCAAAGGTCCGAACGATGGAGGAAAAGGAGAAAAAAAACATGGACGAAATCGCTCACGACACGGCAATTACTTCGCTACGGAAATACATATGTGTACCAATATTAAACGCACAAGACATTATACATATTTTATATATATATCCTTACGAGAATTTGTTTACACACCAATGCTTATTTTTTTATTTATTTTTTCTTTCCCGCAATCACCTGTATATGATAGCTTTTTTTTTGGTTTTTTTTTTTTTTTGTTTGTTTCTTTACCATATTATTACTGTGACTGTAAAATACACGTATTACGAGAGCGTGACAACTCTTGGAGCGATTTTCACGTTTTGTCGCATATAAATCTGTATATGATATGCGTACGTACAACAAGTGTGAAAACCGTCCCGCTAATACGTTAGCGTCGAAACATTATCGAAAGTTTATGTACCGCACGTTAGTGACAAAAATTTTCCATACGATTGAGTATTTTGTTGTTTGTGTACCTGTGTGTGTGTGTGTGTGTGTGTGTTTGCATGAGTTTTCAGTAACAAAAATTATTACACTTTACATATACAGTTATTATCATATATGCTTCTCGGCTCTAAATACTTTGCCTTTTTTTTTCTTGTTATAATAAATTTATTAATTCATTTGTTTGTTTGTTTTTTTTTCCTACGTCAGTCGCACATTTTACTTTTTATTCATAATCTACAAAACTTTCGTTACGAAGGGTATTAATATTATACTCACGCGCGCAACGCGATTTTGCAAATTTACAAAAGTTACAAAGATACTTTGTTTGCGCGTGTGCGCGCCGTTAGTTCCATAATTTCCTTACCCTTCGATTTTTTGCTTAAAGCTTCCGTTCGCTTAATAACTACGCCACTAATAATAATAATAATAATAATCGATCGTCGTCTAAAATTACACAGAAAACAGTCTAAGGAGTAAATGTGTATACCGTGGGGAAGTGGCAAAATTCTTTCTTCATTTGGCACGCGTTTCACGATTTTATATTTAATCTTCCTTTATAATCTCACGTGTATGTGTGTATATGTGGGTTTGGCACGTATGTTTGAGCCATCACTTTTTCATCGTATTATCATCACGTACATACATATATGTATATATTGGCACACAACAGCACATCGATTATACAGTATTTTTGTGAGTCGCGTTCACCTGTAACTTTAGCCAAGATTTTCCTTCTGTTTTCCTTCCCGTGAACCCACAACGTACAAAAAATATACCTCGATAATCTAGCGCTCGCCCATCGAATCGGCAAAATACCCGTGCATCACTTATGTGCGACGTGTAAAAATTGTTCACGCCCAAACGCTGCAATAATCGTTACTCGGTCGCACTCGGTGTACACGCATATATATTTCACCGATTTCGGACACCACTTCTCCTAACATTACAATTATTATTGTTATTATTACCATAGTAAATATTAATTCATCGTATATTTATGTATGTATTAAACTTGAAAAACTGATGAAACGAAGAGGAGGCGAGCGCGCGACTCAATATCCTATAAAAACTAATTGTATGTGTGTATATATATATATTATTTTCTTAGCTGATTGCCTTGTGTTACGGTGAATTTTGGAATCTGAACGCCGACCGATCGGCCCGCACTGGCTCGACATTTGCTCTTCTTGTTGGGCGAACCGATCGATCGGCGCCGAGTTCGCGCTGTAAGTTAAGGCCCCTGCACTAACGGATTGCTCTACGCCACAACATGAATTGCCCGTGCACGCCGATCACGTTTTTCNTTTCTTAATAGTTACAACCAAGTCCCTGCTTCAGTTTAAAAAAATAAAATAAACAAAAAACGCAATCTGCACTTTACCGATTGGTTGTATGAACAATGTAAATGTGTAAAAAAAATTTTATATAATATCTCAAGTAAAAACATATTAATAATACATTGTTAGTGTAGTTGCCGGGAAGAGAAGAGAAAACTACAATCCAGGAGGAAAAGTGCAGGTCGCATCTTGGATACATGGAGTGCAATGTGGGGAATAATCAATAATAAAATACGCAATGATAAATTACTTGGTAAACCAAAAAAACATTAGGGGGGATATATGATATGGCATTCATTGGTAGTATTCAGCGGTTGTTTTCAAAATTTGTTTTTAATGCACAGAAGTAAGGTGAAGAGTGACATATCTGGAATAAAATACATGGCGGATTATAAATTTAAAGCGATGGATATGTTTGTACATGATTGGTGATACCTTGGATATTTTTTNAAAATCAGCTTTCATCCTAATTTTTTAATCCTTTTATTTTTTTTACGACAATTGAAATTTACGTACAGTTAATCTCGTTAAATCTACTAATCGTGCCGATGTTTAAAAAATTTTCATAGAAGAATATAAGATTATCGGTGTAATTCAATTCATCTTTGAACCATTTTTTTCTCTAGAAGATGAAAATTTAATGAAGAAAAATTGTCGAAATCGAAAGTTAAGAGTTTGATAATATTTATAAGGAAATGTTGTCTGAAGATATAGATTTTCTGTCATTATACGAGTTTAACGAGTAAGTGTGTCAATGGATACGCTTTGGAGATTATGACATTTTTTTTGTAATACAAAGATTTTTCAATTTATAGTTTATTATCATTTTTATGCATTTTAATACCTTTACGATTATTAATTTTGTCTTTTTGTTTAAGAAAGGACCCGAGTGAACTTGGTACACGCGAAAGAAAATCTTTTTTGGGCTCATATGAAGATTTTCTTTATTCTTGATTGTTGGTTTTTTCATAATACAAGAAAGACGTACTATGTAGAATCATGAGCAAAAATAGAGTATTTTGGGGACTCAGTCTTCGTAATTGCATTTTTTTTTTCCCATCTATCGATCGTCAAAAAATAAACTCCGTCGTTGCCGCCGGGCACAAACGACGACCCGCGCGTATTTAAATTTTTTCCTATTGTTACTTTTTTCATAAACGTAACTTGCGAAAGACAATAGAGTTTTCTACAGTTTTTTCTTTACAAAAAGTACTTTTGGTGATATTTTCAAGTGAAAAACACCTTCACTCAGATCTTTCCTTAAGTACACAACGATATTTTAAAACAAAGTCGATTATTTGCTTAATAATTTTCATTACATTTTAATTGTTATTGTTTTTTAAAATTATTATCTCTTCGGCGCGATTCGACTTTTACATTATGATGTTGCAGAGATATACATATATATTAAATGTAACTTTTATGTGTGTAGATATATATTTATTCATTCATCGATGCAGGGATCTGGTCCGCTTTGATTATGTTGTAGCAGAAAAAAAAATTTTTTTGTTAATGTATTACATCCCTACTCTGTCTTGCCATATAGTGGCTAAACACATTTTTTTACGATTCGCGACAGTTCAAATGAGATGAGAATAAAATAAAATCTTAATTTTGGACAAACAAAATGAAGTTNTTAGTGCAAATTTAATAAAAGAAATACAACAAGAAAATCCCAAGCTACTTTTTTTGTAAGAAATAGATCAGGTGGCGTTGAAATGTGCAAAATGAAATGAAATCGTGTATAAAACTTGATTTTTTTACAAAAATTGTTTTATAACTTACAACGAAAGTGAAAAAAAAAAAAAAAAAAACAATTCGTTCATGCATATTACGTAATATACTCATTATATAATGTATTTGTCGAATTGATAGGGAATCACAAAACACGATTTCACGTTAAAAAAAATCTATGAATGAATAAAAAAAAGGGGAGAAATCGGAGGGGAAATTTGATGAAAATGGTTGCGATATTGAGTGTTCGCTTTTTTTTGTCTTTTTGTTCTTATCTCCAA
Source organism: Copidosoma floridanum (assembly GCF_000648655.2). The sequence continues at coordinate 39,278 of NW_019379673.1, forward strand.
ATAAAAAATAAAAAATCACAAAGTGTTTCAATTTTTGCATTGAATTTTCTTTCAAAATTAACACATTTGGGCAATTCTAATCAAAATAATAGTTATTTTGTTTTCAATTTAATAAGTTATTTTTTATATGAAGCCAAAAAACTTCAGTTGACACTACCTTTGACTAGAATGAACTAAATGAGTCCAAAAAATTGTTGTGTTGTTCATCGATGACATAGATTTGAATGAAAAAATGATGAATGAAAAAAAAATTATACTATAAATTATATTCTCATAGGCATTATAAGGTTTATCGTTACGAGAAAGAGAATATATTTATAATTTATTCCTCTTTATGATGATGATGATGATGCTAAAATAATTTTTGACCACGTGTGTTTTAAAAAGCAAGACATACATGGTATTAAGTGATAAAAATAACGATTGAGAAAAAAAAATTAGAAATAATGACCGACCCAGAATGACAAACATATTTTTCAAATAAATTGTAAAAAAGAAAAAAGAAAAAAAAAACATTAATGGTAATAACAACAATGACAAGTGTACGATAAAGAGTTGGTGATTAAAAAACTTCAACTGGATGGACATTTTGGGTCAATCATGAATGGAAGAACGAAGATAATGTAGTTGGAGTTAAGTGTAAATGAGTGGAGAATTCACGCAATGACTAGAGAGCCAGAGAAGAAGAGAATTAGTGAAAGTAATAAAGTAAATCAATATCATTAGGAGGAAATCATAATTTTTATGGGTAAAATATTAATATATTCAGTGGTGTGTCATTTGTGAGATCAGTCGTTCGATACCATTGGCAGTCGATTGACTGAAAAAGCAAGCAGGAACTAGGTTCTTGTATTTCCAGAAGCAAAAAATTCATCAACACAAATATATACACCATTTAATTTTCAAAATTCAACAGAATAATGCATGTAAATACAATATTTTTATTGGCGGATTGATGCTTCTAAGCAATTTTTAGGATAGGATTTATGTGTCTCATATATATTAACCGAGGACTGTCGTCGGTTTTCGGTTTGATTTCATTCTTTGATCAAATTTTTGCGGGCGCGCACGCGTTAACGTTTTGGCGATCTTGTATAATCTGTACAATCAAAAAACGAGATAGCAAGAAAAGGACAAAAATATAAAATACCGTTTACACGCTGAAGTGGTGACAAACAAGGATAATTGGGCTCTTACATTCTAATCTTACAATTTTATGGATTCACTTGATCGTGCTATTTACTATTTTAGAGTGTACGACTATACGTATAGGTATGTAGCATAATTATTGTGTACGTTGTTGTTAAGTATTACAAGAATCATTAATCCAAGTATACCGGAAGTTACCATCTAATATTTCAAATGGCCAAGTTCTATTTCATTTCACTGTATTTCCTGTTTTTTTTTCCCCTCCCCCCTTTCACTTTTTACGCAACGTTTACATGGCTTGTGTAAAAAATTTTTTTGTTTCCCAACCATTTGCTGAAAACGTATCTGATAGTTACATGATTATGAGATTTTTGTTAACAACTAGACTATTTTTAAACACATACGATGTTTAAAACAGATTTAATTTTATGGATGATAAATATGTTTTTTTTTTTTTTTTTTTACTTTTTTTATAATCACATAGCTAAAAATCAGCTTTCATCCTAATAGAATCAAATCACAATTTTTCATAAATACCGTAAATCAGGTAAAATTCGTAAGACTTTTTTTTTCACAAAAGTAAATTTTTATTCTAAGAAAAAAAAAATTGTCCCGTTCATGTGACTGTTCAACGCGTTAATAAAAAATGCTGACTGTTCGTCTCGAAGAACGTAGATTAAAATCCAATTTGATATATTGACGATCCAATGAACATATCGTATGTATACGTTATTAATAGTGATATACAAGTCCCTCTGCATATGAATTTTTTGTGTAAGCTACGTATCATTCATACCCCCCCCCTGTAAGTATTCTTTGAGTTCCCATTCGAAAGAACCTCCGCATGTATACATATAATGGTGTAGATATATATTTATTCATTCATCGATGCAGGGATCTGGTCCGCTTTGATTATGTTGTAGCAGAAAAAAAAATTTTTTTGTTAATGTATTACATCCCTACTCTGTCTTGCCATATAGTGGCTAAACACATTTTTTTACGATTCGCGACAGTTCAAATGAGATGAGAATAAAATAAAATCTTAATTTTGGACAAACAAAATGAAGTTGATGAAAAATGAAACGAAATGAGGTTGACGTCAGATAATCGTGCAAGTAAAAAATATTTAGCTTTTCGCTCAAACCTACGTCTTATGTGATGCGTTTTTAAAAAGTCGTCCTTAACTATACGAATAACCTATTAATCAATTCTAATCACAGCAATATTTATTGTTGATATACACAATCATACAGCTTTTCTCACTTAATTTTTTTTTTTTGCTGTAAATTTATACTCTTTACTTTATTCTTAGGTTACTTGACAGAGGCTTGCTTTTTTTTCTCTCTCTCTCTCTCACCGCTTGTTAAAAATCCTTCAAATTCACTAATAACTGCGCATTTTTTTCAGGATGTCGCAAAATTTTGACTTTTTGGAGCATTCATTGGTCCGCTCAGAGCATAGAGATATTGTACTGAACAGCAATACATCTATGACGGTGAGGGTGTATATAATTTAATTTCGCAAGGGAGAGGGACACACGCACACACTTAATTTATTATATTGTTGATTGCAAAATAATCGATAATTTCCACAAATGAGTATTGAACACATTTTTATCTTTTTTATTTAAATAATACACAATAAATAACAATTTTCATGAGTAAAAACAAAAAAATAGCGTTTTATAAATTACGGTGGCCGACCGATCGGCCCGCACTGGCTCGACATTTGCTCTTCTTGTTGGGCGAACCGATCGATCGGCGCCGAGTTCGCGCTGTAAGTTAAGGCCCCTGCACTAACGGATTGCTCTACGCCACAACATGAATTGCCCGTGCACGCCGATCACGTTTTTCTTCTTTTAAGTTCTCTAGCGTTAAAGCACTTTCCCACCAGCCAGCCCGTTAATGACGAGCAAACAAACTTTGTCTCTATATAATTTTGTTATTATTATTAATATAAATATCATTATTATCGATCGATCAATCGCGTCGAGAGATCGATTTTTGTTTTTAAATTAAGATTTGCGAAAAAAAAAACTATATCTAATGATAAACACCACGATAGATCAGATAAATACGCGATTTTTCCCTTCTCCTCTTCCTTACCTCCCATACATATACGTTTGTAATCTTAAATATTGTACGTGTGTATGTTGTATTCGTGTGTATCATACTTTTTTTTTTCTCGCGTGTGTAATTTAAAATATCTCCCTTACCACGCTAAGTACAATTGTATTGTATGTTAATAGTTGTACATGTATATAACTTCTATTTATTAGACTTTTTTATTTTTTTTACAGTACATGTATAAATATTGCCCGAGTAGCAGGCAATTTTACAAAATGTGTGATATACCCTGGAATAATTTTTTTATCCTAAACTGCACGGGCGCACAAAGGCGTGAACGACGAGTTTCCTTTTTTTTTTTTTTT
>NW_019379673.1:81270-92935 GCF_000648655.2 Copidosoma floridanum
AAAAAAAAAAAAAAAAAAAAAAAAAAAAAAAAAAAAAAAAAAAAAAAAAAAAAAAAAAAAAAAAAAAACAATCAATCCGAAACCCATCAGTCAATTGCAACAAACAAAAGCCGATATCGAGCGCGGGCACTTTTCCGTCCAGTCTAGCCCTGATTTTCGGTGTCATTTTCGAGGCTTGGCTGTAAGAGGTATATAAATAATATGATGCCGAAACCAGCAGACAAATTCCACTTGGGGTACATACCCTTAGAAACTACACCAGGTGGTTTTTCCTAATTTAGTAAAACAAAGGGGTACGTGTCTTAGTTTTAAGGGTAGTTTGTCTGCGATTAGTTAGAGCTTCGTTACGTGGTCGTTTATGGGGGAGGGGGTGGAGGACACCTCACCTTGCCCTGCATGATGAGCCGTATGGTGAGGGTGACGGAGGGGTCGTCATTGAGGACGGGCTTGTTGTTGTCCATGACGTCCATGGCTCCTTCGTCCTTCTGCTCCTCTCTGGCTTCCGTCTGGGTGGTAATAGTGCTGGCCGTGGCGCTCGGTAGCTGGATTGCCAAGTCGGCAGTTCTCGCCGGCTGCTTGGGCGCTAAGGAAGGCGGCGAGGAGGAGGACGGGGGAGGCGAGGTCCGCGCCGGCCGAGTTATTTTGCTTGGTGAGTGGTGGCGTGGATGGTGGTGCCTTCGGGGATGCTGATGATGCTGGTGCTGGTCGTGATTGTTGGCCCAGTGGAGGGACAATGCTGCCGATGCTGATTTCGCTCGATTCACGCTGCAACAAAACAATACAATCAAATTTAAACAAATGTTTGCGTCTTGGGCAATCGATGGGGGAGGGGTGTGTTAGTTGTGCTAGTAAAATATAGATACACCAGAGAGAGAGGGCCGTTTTCCATATTGACTTTGAATTATATTTTGCACGCGACGTAGCTTCTCGGATCTTGTTAATCGCCCTGTGGCCTTCCGAGAACGGATTGAGACGAATCGCGAGTTGTCGCGCTCGTCCAAGATTAACGATACTCTTAATTACGAGACCTGATACCTTTCGGCTAAACCAGACATTGGATGTGAGCGTGTAAATTTAAATCACCGCAATATTGTTTTGGCTGGGTTTTTTTTTTTTTTTTTTTTTTTTTTTCATTACTCCTTACAAGGCAGCACTTAAACGTAATTTTAAAAAAAGGGTGATGTATTTTTTGAAAATAATGTAGTTGTAAACCTCCGTGTAAGACAGTACTAGACGTAATTTTTTTACCAAAAAACAGTGCAAATGAAGTATTTTTTATTAAAAAGGGAACGCTTCGACACTTGCCATTCATAAATTTGTTTTTTCTCATTCAAAACAAATTTCATTGCTTTTCCTGGATAATTATTTGTATAAATTAAAACATTTTGGGACAAACGATGCATTATACGTTTAGAAAAAAATGGAATAAATCGCCAAGTATCAATGCCCCCCAAAATAAATTTAAGCGACGGATGAGCCGTAATCTGTTTATCCTATTGTGTGTATTCAGAAGCGGAAACAAAATTTATCATTCGGCAGAAAATTTTTCTTCTCAGTTACACAACAAATGGATACGTAAGAAAAATCGTTTCAGCGATGAAACGCACTTTCCTAAACAACTATACATGAGCATGCAACGACAGTAGTAGGACGTTGGCCGGGAAATTAATTAAATTTACACACAGCACGATTTTTCCTTACGTAAGAAGACGCAAGAAAAGAAACGCCGGGGCGGCCCATCAACGATGACAGACCGGCATAGCGTGTAACCATAAAAAAAGCCCATAGGCACTCCACCGTAATTTTAGCGACACCTTACACGCTTAAGGTTGTTTTTTTTTTTTTTTTTTCTTTCTTTCTCTTCTTCGCAGACAAGCCGGGGGTTACACATAAGAATACAAGAGCACAAAAAATTTTGACACGAGACTGATGAGTTATTGCGTCTTCGTGGCCGCAGCGAAGCACAGAATAAATACAAGGGTGGAGAAGGAGTAAACTACAACGCGTTCCCATCGCACCGCACAAACACGTGGCTAGCGCGTGAGAACAAGGAGAAAAATCCGGCAGACTTCCTCTTCTTCTGCGATGTCGTTTAATTCTTTTTTTTTTTTTTTTTTTTTTTTTTTTTTTTTTTTTTTTTTTTTTTAGATCAAAAAAGGACGAGCTTCCATTCATTTTGATTGTAAAACCAAAAAATAAACACGAGATATCGATGCAATACTGTTGAAAAATAGAGACAGCTGGAAAAAACCAAGTATGGGTTTTACCCCATGCGCGTACTAGCAAGAATTTTATTTAAAACTATACCAAGGTGACATTGGTATTGTGTTCTCGCAGTTGCGAGGACAGATGCGCCGCGTTTGGAGAAAAGAGAGACGTCGTGTACCTTAGAGAGAGAGGGATCAAGTACGGATGAGAAGAGAAAAAGAAAAAAGAAAGTCCCCTCGAGAGCGTGTAGAAGAAGAGCCCCGTTCAAAAATGTGCACGAGCGTGCAATAATTTTCCTCGGAGGTCGACACTCCGGCACGACCCTTCATCCGCGCTCGCTGCTGCAGCCAGTATGGATTTTTTGTGCGTCCCTCAATATGTACAAGCTTTTTTTTTGTTTTGTCTATAAATGAAATCATTTGCTATGGTTATTGCTTGGTTGACAAAAAAAAATGTTATTATGCATTTTTGAAAAGCGGTATAAAATTTAGCGGTGAAAAACACAATTTGCTAACTCGACACGTTAATTGAGTACGAATAACCAGGGCACCGAAAATTTCAAATGGAAAAAAAAAAAAAAAACACCTACTTCGTGTCAACGGAGATTTCGTGTTAATGGCAATTTAAAGTTTGAGACGAGAGGCAGAAGCAGAAGAAGCGTAAGCCGATGGTCGCGTTAGTGTCTTAATTATGTCAGGTACCTACTACCGTCACTCGTTGGTTATGATTATCATTATCACTGTCGTGGAACAGCAAGTTAGATTGAATTGCTTTTTAGAGGAGCTGTACTGCTTCCTGAAATTCCTCCCACGATGGACCGCGTGAAAAACTTGGACGACCGATACTTGTACATGTCGGGTGATTTCGAGATATCGATACGAGGGACTTTTATACGCTCTTGCCCATCAATGTCTTTATACGCTGTATTTGAATTTGCAAAAAAAACCACGAGTTCTTAAAAATTGCTGCAGTAGTTGTCGGAAAATAATACTTTTCGAAAAACATTGCAAAAACCAACCTTAGAATCTTGCCTCTCTTCATAGTTCAGCCATTAAGTATCACTTTGATTTTATTACAAAAATGGTATGGTACTGATCCCCTAACGTTTATACACGAGTTCATAAAGGTGCGTTCTATTTGATGGTAAAAATCATTCTTGTATTATCAGTAAAAATCTTAGCCATTTGATGTGAGATTAGTGCAAACTTGTACAGGACTCTCGAGGACTCATTTGCATTGTCAGTTGCAAATAATGCGAGTTTTCTAAGCGAAAAAACCATGAGAATCACAACAGCTGTGAGTATCGTAGTCGAGATCGTAGTAGAAACAAGTAAAATTCAATCCACAAACGTCTCGAAAACATTGTGAAATTTGACTTTTGTTGAATACGTAGTGCGCTTCGATGAAAAAAAAAAAAAATTGACCACTCGGGGGGGATGAAGGGCGCGAGGGGTACGGAGTTGTTGCACAATAACCCGATGAGCTCGAGAGAAACGTCGTCGTCGCGGTTACGAGAAATCCCCGACTGGGTGAAAATTATGGGGCTGCCGCGCTATTGTCGCGCTGTACGTAAGTATTGGGTTACCAACTCTCGCGATTTCTCCATCTTTTACACGCTTTTCGAGCTCTTCCTTCGTCGTGCGCGTCACCTATATTATACTCTACTCTCAAATCTTTTGTTGCAATGGCCAGTGTGTAACGCTAAACTGTCCTGCTCGGTGCGTTTGGTTATTTCAATGGGCACACTTTGCACCTTTTCTTTCATACGTATGTAAGGTGTACTTAAAGTGTAGAAATGACCATGATGTATTTCAGACTCACATCGGTCTGAAAGTTAAATTTCAAGATTATCGATGAAAGTTTTCAAAGCACGATTCAAAATCATCGGAGCACACAAGTAAACCGAGCGAATAATCAGATGAGCCAAGGACCGTCTTTGTACCGGGGAAAAGCGAGAATTCAATTGTCAAGCTCGCAAATGGCCGAGAGGGGGGGGGGAGCGAGATAAATCGGGGGGAGCTTAAATAACTTTGGTGTGCGAATCGCAGCTTGTCCCTGGTACACGAGCGCAACGCGCGTTCAATCACAGCCCCGCCGGGGCGATAAATTTGCCCAAATCCCGGCGATACGTATCCACACTCTGGCACACGCGTGTGATTTTCGCGCGACACAGCAGTGGTGTATACACACCGAACGCCGATACCCGAGTTTTACCGAGCGATCGAAGACAGGAGCAAAAAATAAATCTAGACTTGCTCCCCGCATCGACAGAGAGATAGAAAAAAAAAAAAAAAAAAAAAGATCGAGGGCACTTGCAGGCGCTAAATGGCTCGTCGGCCGGCGTCTGAAAAACAACTACACCCGGCCGGTAGGAATAGATCTGGTGCGGTGGCATACATAGCTTTCGTCGTCGTGCCCCGATGTGCGTCTCGGCCGCGAGAATTCCTGGGCATGCTTTTCTCCGTACGCCCAGTACCAACAATGAGAAAACCCGGGACGGATGTTTCGGGGTAAATAAATCGCTCTGGCTAGTGGTTTGTGCCGAAAAAAAAAAAAAAAAAAAAAAAAAAAAAAAAAAAAAAAAAAAAAAAAAAANATAATAATAATAATAATAATAACAATCTGCACCATGTGCTTATAACAATAACATTTGAAAAATTAAATTTTTCTTTAAACAAAAATTCACCTGACCTATGACTGAGCACTCGCGTCTGTGTGTATACGAAAAACGATCGCTCAGAGATTTCATTTAAAAAAAAAACTTTTCAATCCACCAACAACTGAAGTTTCTCGACGTCCCAAGCAAAGCCCCCCTCCCCCCTCCATAAGCAAATCAGCAAATACACAGTCACGAGCAAGTTTAGCCGATAAAGTAAAAGAGATTCGATTACTTTGCTGTTCCGTTTTTTCTCCCCAACTCTCCTTTGGTTCATTGACAAACCGATCAAACTCGCCCACAATCGTTTCTCCTATATACACAAAACGCTCAAACATATTGTTATCGTAAACTTAAATAAAACGGATGAAGAGAAATAAAAAAGATTTACCTCTAGCATGACACAGCATATGTGATAAATGCACTGAGTGATGGCCTCGCTGGTCCCGGAAATGGTGACCGCGCGCTCGGTCGAGTTGGGCAGCATTTCCGAGGCAACCTGAATCGAGGCGCCGGTGACCTCGCGTATTTCCTTGATTTTGGAGCCACCCTTGCCGATCAGGCTGCCACACTGGGACGCGGGCACGATCAGCCTCAGGGTTATCGGTGGCCTGGGCACGTTACCCCCGGCACCCGTCTGAATCTCGTGGAACTGCGAGCACCACTCCTCGAACTTTTTGCAAATCAGCGTGAACGCCTTGAAGATCGAGTTCGTCGGCCCGGTCACGGTCACTATGCGCTCCGGGCACGAGCCGTCGGAGATGTTGATCTTGGCGCCCGACTTTATGCACAAACACAAACATAGCTTATCACCACCACGTAACGCCTTATCTCACTATTCTACAGATGTGCCAATATAAACTATCGGAGCCATTATTAATATATACCATTCAGTTTTTTTGTTACTCGGGCTCGGTTAATCGTCTCAAAGGAAGGAAGAAAAAAAAAAAAACAACAAAATTTTGATTACCTCTTCGCGGAACCTCTTGACGATCTCTCCCTTCTTGCCGATGATACTGCCGACCTCCTGAAAGCAGAAAACAAAACAATCCAATGATCGCCGAATTATATATGTATAAACTATACCCTTCCCGTGTTTAATGGGAAAGCGATTCGAGTTGGTCCGCCGCACGTAGCGGGGAATTCTCGATAAGCGCGCACGTGGGTAAAATTAAACCAGCACCCGATGAGCGGTACATAAAGGCGGATCGAATGCAATGCGGTGCCCCGACGACGACGACAAAAGGGACAAAGCGCTTACAAAGGGTAGAAGAAGAAAAGAAAGAAAAGGCGAGTTGGTGAACGCTCTTGTGTTGCGATTTTCTATTAATAGAGGCGCCAGACGTCGCGAGCGAGGAGCTTACCTATATATGTATGTATATATATATATATACCTGCACCTCCTCCGTGCAGTGGACGCGAGCGGCCGATAATGTCACGCAAATCTAGGCAAGAGAGCATAGGTATGCGAGCCGCTTCTAAACTTAGGCTACGAGCTAGAGAGCGGCTAATATGCAGCGCTGCATGTACAGCGTGTGTCTTTTCTCCTCGGCTAGCTGCTGCGCTCCGCGAAGACGCTTTCTCTCTGCTGTACGGATAATTTACTCGGCCATTGCGCGAATTGCTTCGATTTTTTTTTTTTTTGAAAGATTTTTCGATTGTTTTCCAATATAGATAAAGAAAAATAAAGGACAATCGACCATCTTGGTTTAGCACGATTTCTCGAAATGTATGCTAGGCTCAATGGATATAGTGATAAACAAAAAAAATTAAAAAATTCGTACTTTGGGATTAGTGATTTACCTGTGCATGTTAGGCATGCACGTAAGAAATACCAGCGCTTCAGCGATTTATATATATAAACGCGTGTTTTCACATCAGATAGACACAGAGGAAGAGAGTGCGTGAATCACTCGACTCCGACTCCCACGCTCTATCTCTCCACCTCTCTCTCTGCAAGACGGATTAGCCGACGCACGTTTCCCTCGTTCCGACTGTTTTTCGTGCCTATACATATTATACATATGCATATATGTGTGTATGGCACACGGAGTAGCGGCGGAAGAGATCCAAGATCGTTAACCCCTCGTCATTGGCTGTGCTATTATGTTTCGCGGTAACATCTCCGCGATAAAGAAGATATATGTATATGTGTAGGGAGAAGGAGGAGCGAAAAAACATAAACAAGGTTCCATTAATCGTCGGCGATGCCATTTACTTTACCGTAATTGGCCTGTGCGTGTGTGTGCCTTCTTCTTCTTTGGATGGTTATTGTTGTTGTGAATGACGTTGTAAAACTGTGTGTATCTTAGAACGAGATCAATTAATTTCACGTTGATGGTTGAGCGAATCTTACGTACACTGAAATAAAAAAATTTTCGTCTATCGAAATAACCGATTATTAAATTTATTCAAATCAAATTACATTGACAATTCAAATCAAATGAATAATTTAACATTTATCCAACTAAATATATTTTTTCTCAAGTAAATATTTTTCTGTTTGTAATCAAATAAACGTTTATTCGAGTAAAAAAAAAAAAAATATTTACTCAAATCAAACGACATTAACAATAAATTCGAATCAAATGAATAATTTTTTTATAACGCAAAATTTTACAGATTATAACTCAACTTATTTCGTTTGTCCTCGAATAAACGTTTATTGGCAATGACGAATTTTTTTTTTTCCAAGCGCACATATGTAAATTAGTGAATTTTCACCAAAGGGTCAGCTACGGAGAAAGGATACTAAGCGAGATAGGGACGCGGGAGAGAGGAAAAGAAAGCGACGAGCTGTTCTGGCCCGCAGCCAGGATCATACGCCGAGCTTTTGCACCTATATAAAGAGAGCGTGTGCGTCGTTGCACGGGGAATAATTTTCGATACTTGCCCCGTTATTTATCGCGACGAGGGATTGCCGAGCGCCAAAAATTACGACTGAGAAATGACGGCTGTGCGTAAGATGCAACAAAGTGTGCCCACCTCCGATGGGAACATTGACATTGGGGACGATCCGAGACTACATCTGGGCTTATTGTTGCACGTTTCATCGTTAATAGTATACGAATTTTAGATCCTCGACGATATCTTTTTAAATTTGAAATATTGAAAATTTCACTATCTGCCCAAGGAAACAAGATTTTCACATGTGAAGCGGTAAAAAACATAGTTGCCCCCAGTCGATATAAATTTCAATTATAAATATTTATCAGTAATTCCATGAACTATCTTAATCCGAATGAAGAGAATTGTACAACTTATACACATTGTTTCGAGTGATATGCCAACGATAACGATAACTAACTAACTAATTGTGAAACATTTACTTGTTTCACAGTAAAATAAACTATTTCACAGTGAATATATTCGGTAGTTCAAAGAAGTCATAAGTTTAAAACAGTTAAATCTACTGTTTCACTCTTTAAATATCGGTCGTCCAAGTTTTTCACGCGGTCCATCGTGGGAGGAATTTCAGGAAGCAGTACAGCTCCTCTAAAAAGCAATTCAATCTAACTTGCTGTTCCACGAGAGTGATAATGATAATCATAACCAGCGAGTGACGGTAGTAGGTACCTGACATAATTAAGACACTAACGTGTGTATTCACTATTAAACACTTTATAGTGTATAATATATTATGCACTTTTTTGAAAAAGTCGTATACTTGTCACTATTTCAAAATTAGAGAGAACAAGTACGACATTTACACGGATGCAAGGAAATTCTTTCTGAAAATAATGAAGCTGAGTCTCTTTATTAGGCCGTCATGAAAATTGATATTTTGTCGGTGGAGGAGGAGGAGAAATAGCGCCGAGTTGTTGTCGTGCGTTTGGAGGCCAAAAGAGATGTACATACTACAAACACGCCCCTCAACCAAATGAGTTTACCACGGGCTTAGGCACGAGAATAATTTTGTTTCTTCTCCCCCTATTTTTGCCCCGTTCCGTTGTGTACACACAACCGAGAGCGAAACTATAATTATGTATACACGTGCTCCATTCATGTATTTACGTACTGATGTCAGATATTGTCAAGGTCGGTTTTAACGCGCGTTCCTTGTTCGTTTCGTAAAATACCAGAAAATGTGACAATCCTACAAAAAAAACTTATCAATCTCGACTTTTTTTTTTTTTTTTTTTTTAGATCAAAAAAGGACGAGCTTCCATTCATTTTGATTGTAAAACCAAAAAATAAACACGAGATATCGATGCAATACTGTTGAAAAATAGAGACAGCTGGAAAAAACCAAGTATGGGTTTTACCCCATGCGCGTACTAGCAAGAATTTTATTTAAAACTATACCAAGGTGACATTGGTATTGTGTTCTCGCAGTTGCGAGGACAGATGCGCCGCGTTTGGAGAAAAGAGAGACGTCGTGTACCTTAGAGAGAGAGGGATCAAGTACGGATGAGAAGAGAAAAAGAAAAAAGAAAGTCCCCTCGAGAGCGTGTAGAAGAAGAGCCCCGTTCAAAAATGTGCACGAGCGTGCAATAATTTTCCTCGGAGGTCGACACTCCGGCACGACCCTTCATCCGCGCTCGCTGCTGCAGCCAGTATGGATTTTTTGTGCGTCCCTCAATATGTACAAGCTTTTTTTTTGTTTTGTCTATAAATGAAATCATTTGCTATGGTTATTGCTTGGTTGACAAAAAAAAATGTTATTATGCATTTTTGAAAAGCGGTATAAAATTTAGCGGTGAAAAACACAATTTGCTAACTCGACACGTTAATTGAGTACGAATAACCAGGGCACCGAAAATTTCAAATGGAAAAAAAAAAAAAAAACACCTACTTCGTGTCAACGGAGATTTCGTGTTAATGGCAATTTAAAGTTTGAGACGAGAGGCAGAAGCAGAAGAAGCGTAAGCCGATGGTCGCGTTAGTGTCTTAATTATGTCAGGTACCTACTACCGTCACTCGTTGGTTATGATTATCATTATCACTGTCGTGGAACAGCAAGTTAGATTGAATTGCTTTTTAGAGGAGCTGTACTGCTTCCTGAAATTCCTCCCACGATGGACCGCGTGAAAAACTTGGACGACCGATACTTGTACATGTCGGGTGATTTCGAGATATCGATACGAGGGACTTTTATACGCTCTTGCCCATCAATGTCTTTATACGCTGTATTTGAATTTGCAAAAAAAACCACGAGTTCTTAAAAATTGCTGCAGTAGTTGTCGGAAAATAATACTTTTCGAAAAACATTGCAAAAACCAACCTTAGAATCTTGCCTCTCTTCATAGTTCAGCCATTAAGTATCACTTTGATTTTATTACAAAAATGGTATGGTACTGATCCCCTAACGTTTATACACGAGTTCATAAAGGTGCGTTCTATTTGATGGTAAAAATCATTCTTGTATTATCAGTAAAAATCTTAGCCATTTGATGTGAGATTAGTGCAAACTTGTACAGGACTCTCGAGGACTCATTTGCATTGTCAGTTGCAAATAATGCGAGTTTTCTAAGCGAAAAAACCATGAGAATCACAACAGCTGTGAGTATCGTAGTCGAGATCGTAGTAGAAACAAGTAAAATTCAATCCACAAACGTCTCGAAAACATTGTGAAATTTGACTTTTGTTGAATACGTAGTGCGCTTCGATGAAAAAAAAAAAAAATTGACCACTCGGGGGGGATGAAGGGCGCGAGGGGTACGGAGTTGTTGCACAATAACCCGATGAGCTCGAGAGAAACGTCGTCGTCGCGGTTACGAGAAATCCCCGACTGGGTGAAAATTATGGGGCTGCCGCGCTATTGTCGCGCTGTACGTAAGTATTGGGTTACCAACTCTCGCGATTTCTCCATCTTTTACACGCTTTTCGAGCTCTTCCTTCGTCGTGCGCGTCACCTATATTATACTCTACTCTCAAATCTTTTGTTGCAATGGCCAGTGTGTAACGCTAAACTGTCCTGCTCGGTGCGTTTGGTTATTTCAATGGGCACACTTTGCACCTTTTCTTTCATACGTATGTAAGGTGTACTTAAAGTGTAGAAATGACCATGATGTATTTCAGACTCACATCGGTCTGAAAGTTAAATTTCAAGATTATCGATGAAAGTTTTCAAAGCACGATTCAAAATCATCGGAGCACACAAGTAAACCGAGCGAATAATCAGATGAGCCAAGGACCGTCTTTGTACCGGGGAAAAGCGAGAATTCAATTGTCAAGCTCGCAAATGGCCGAGAGGGGGGGGGGAGCGAGATAAATCGGGGGGAGCTTAAATAACTTTGGTGTGCGAATCGCAGCTTGTCCCTGGTACACGAGCGCAACGCGCGTTCAATCACAGCCCCGCCGGGGCGATAAATTTGCCCAAATCCCGGCGATACGTATCCACACTCTGGCACACGCGTGTGATTTTCGCGCGACACAGCAGTGGTGTATACACACCGAACGCCGATACCCGAGTTTTACCGAGCGATCGAAGACAGGAGCAAAAAATAAATCTAGACTTGCTCCCCGCATCGACAGAGAGATAGAAAAAAAAAAAAAAAAAAAAAGATCGAGGGCACTTGCAGGCGCTAAATGGCTCGTCGGCCGGCGTCTGAAAAACAACTACACCCGGCCGGTAGGAATAGATCTGGTGCGGTGGCATACATAGCTTTCGTCGTCGTGCCCCGATGTGCGTCTCGGCCGCGAGAATTCCTGGGCATGCTTTTCTCCGTACGCCCAGTACCAACAATGAGAAAACCCGGGACGGATGTTTCGGGGTAAATAAATCGCTCTGGCTAGTGGTTTGTGCCGAAAAAAAAAAAAAAAAAAAAAAAAAAAAAAAAAAAAAAAAAAAAAAAAAAA
>NW_019379673.1:172406-183184 GCF_000648655.2 Copidosoma floridanum
TATTTTTTTTTTTTTTTTTTTTTTTTTTTTTTTTTTTTTTTTTTTTTTCCTTACACACGCAACCCCCCGCTCTGAAGAAAAAAAAGCTCGAAGCCATCCTTCGCCTCCACCCCCACGTGTACACACGCGATGTCAAAGCATCTCCTCCTGCACTCCCACGCGTACCTTCACACTATCTCCCTGAAAAAAACATAGACAAAACTGCCGCTAATGCACGACAAAAAAAAGTACCCTCTACACACTGGCTGAAAAAAAAAAAAAAAAAAAAAAAAAAATTAGAGGCTCTCACCCACGCTCGATATAACGCCGTACACGCGAGTGAACATATTACAGAGACGAGGCGCGCTCGCTTTCATTTTTGTCGAGACGCGATTGTAAAGTCGCGGGAGGCTCCCGCGTCGTCCTATTGTCGCTCGCTCGACTGCGACCCTCCCCCCTTTGGGTCTACGCACTCTGTCGAGCTTGCGAGCTCTTTTTTTCCGCGCCACGGCACAGGGCAAACGCACCATTTTTCACGGCAGCTCATATACTTAAGGAAACAATACAACTTATTTTCGATAAATGCAAAAACTAATGTGGGAAAAGCGGTGCATCAACAGCTATGTGTATATACATGTAAGCGCGGCTGTCGAGTTGACGTTTGAAACGCGTCCGCAAACAAACAGCGACTCTGGCGTATAAGTTCAACTTGCACGTCGAAGCTGTCCATTGTCGAGTGACACAATCGACGCGAAAGCCATTGCCACGTATACATATACATCATATACGGTTGTACGAATAGTTTTTATCATCCGCGCCTAGGTAAATGAACGAGCAACAACAACGTCGAGTTGCAGCCACTTTGTTTCACCACTCGTTAGTTGATATGATATATATGTACCATATACGTAATATTACGGGAATCATTGAGCGCCGGTGAATATAAGACGTTGCTGAGAAAGAGGAAACACTTTTCCGAGCCAGTCACCCTCAAATCGAGGCAGTTCCTTTCCTTTTTCTTTTTTTTTAAAGTTAAGTACAGAGGGGGGTTGGGGGTTGAAAAACCAAGAACAACAGGACAAGAAGAGGGTAAAAACGTACAACGGCAGCAACAAAGAGCAAAAAGAAGCCTCTCGCGAGACGATGAGAGGAGAGAGACGCGCTCGTTAGATAAGAACAAAGGAAGGAAGGAAGCCCGGGACAAAGATACACGTATATATACACTTATGGTTGGAAAAGCTCTCTCTCTCTCTCTCGTCCCTTTGAATTCCGACGGGACGTCGCAAAGTTTTGACGCGCGCAACAACGCGGTCGCTGCTCCGCCGAGATAATAATTCACACACCGAGAGCGAGCGGACGCGGGTGTGGTGCAGGGGTGGGGGGGGGGCTGGTATCAAATGCGTGCGTGCCGCGCGGAGGGTGTTTGTATTACCACAATGGGGGATAATTAGGGTGGGGTATTTTTTGATGATCCGCGCGAAGGTGACTTTACACGCGTGTGAGTATGTGTGTCGAGTGCAGATGGAGAAAGGATGTATGGTTGGGAAGGCGATGTGTGGGGTGATCGAAGACGCCGGGGCATCGACTGTCTGGGCGGCCGGGGTTGTTAAAACTTTTTTAATGGCTGCGCGCATCGAGAGGGACGCTTCCTACAGACGAGCAAGAGTAATAGAGCGAAAGACGGTGTCGGTACTTTTTTTTTTTTTTTTTTTTTCTCATTGTTTGGCTATAACGAGGCGAAGGATCTTTTTCTATTTTGTTGTTTTTGTTTTTGATGCTCCTCAAGGGGAATTGATGAGCTATCGGTGTCAATGGGCCGAGCTTGATTTTTCCGTAAAATTACTACTCCCCTTTGAGCAGACGCACTTTGTCTGACGCGGAGGAAATGCCACCGAATGGTAAAAATTCTAATTTTCAAGTATGAATTTACAACGGAATCGTATACTATATACGCTGGGCGTTGGAAATAATCCGGTTCATACGGGACCTAGTAATATCGGGTAAAAAAACGAATATACTACGCTAAGCATACATCAGATTACTTCCAATGCTAAAAGCGTATAGTAAAATTACACAAAAATGTTTTGCTCCGAGCATACGTCTTTATACACCGAAAGAGAAATAAAAAAAAAAAAAAAAAAAAATGGTAAAAAGGACCGTGCTACAATATGGCCAAAAATAAATTTAAACAAAAGTCGGTAATATTGATTATTTTTTGTTTTCCCCCGGTGTACGAGTTTCCCGACCACACACGTGCATTCAGTTGAATCCAAGCAACGGAACACAGAAAGCAAATCGAAACCAGCGACCGCATGAGAGACAGGTACATCTGAAAAGCCATCAGTTTTAAATAATAGGCACAAGAGGAGGACTGTCAATAATCGCCGACAATGGAAACAGCAGAGAGCGCCTATCGTCCTCTCGCACACGCACGGCGGACGAGAATATAATACGAAAGGTATAAGGGTGAGAGAAACGTCCTGCAGTAACTCTGCACGGAGTGGAGGGGGGGATGAATCGATACCTCGTACACACACCTGCACATTATTATTATTAATATATGCTCTCGCTGCAGAACCGCTTTTCTTATGCAGCATTACACATGGAAGGGAGCCTGAGGGTGTAAACACGATCGCGTTTGCTAAGTACTTTTCGAGTCCACACTTATAATATACGTATGGTCATCCTGGGCAAAAGCTCTTTTTTTTTTTTTTTTTTTTTTGCTCCCATAAAATGTGCAGCTCGTACCTATACGCGACTGGCAAACAATAAATACATCGTGCACAATGTGATACTCGGAGACGGGGTCGAAGAGGCCGTACAACTTGAATATTTCAATCGCGACTTGCAGCGCGGAGGAAGCAGAGGAGGGGGGGGGGAAAGAGAGAGACACATACGCGTCTCTCTCTCGACCGTTTCTATTTTCGCATCACGTGAGTTATTAACATCCTCTCTCTCTCGGTGCAATGGGAGAAAAGGGGGGTAAAGTAGCGAAAATCCGCGTGTGCCCATGGGTCTTTCGATTCAGCCATGTGACGCTCATCGCGCACGTAATAATAGACCCCTTGGTTCGGGCGCATGCCAATGATTCTTCCATCCCCCTCTCGGAGCCCCCCCGCTCTTTAGTCCCTCTTCTCTTTGGCATGAAGTGACGCTGGATTTTACCTTTGATTTTTTTTATTTGCCGTATCTCGATGTGGACCGCTCGGAGGAAAAGAAGTGGGATATTGTGTGCGTCGTCGGGGTTGGGGTGCGAGTTTCGTTGGGCGGTGACGGTGACGGAACGCGAACGAGGTCCGGTTACCCTGGGAAATGATTAAAACGCTCGGCAGCGTATGGTGTATATACACACCGGCAAATGGATGGGCCGGCGGAAGAGCCTCGATTTGTCAGAGTCGCGCACGGGGTACGTGCGTGTACACACACACGTATATATATATATATAAGCACTTCCGGCTAAAATTAGGAGGGTATATTTAGGTCCGAGAGCGTGACTTTTTTTTTTTTGGTCATCGATGTGCTTTCGGATTTAACGATTGGAGCAAAAAAAATATGTGAAAGAAAAAAAAAAAAAAGCGAGGAATTCCCGGGTATCCGAACAAAAAGAGATGAAAAAAAAAAAGGTTCCCCATGAGCTATACGTAAACGAGAAGCCAATTAATTACAGGGCGGATTTTATATTTTTCGTGATCGATGGCAACTAACGTTGACGTAGGTTGACCGCAACGATCGCTACTGCTTGATGGGTATATGCACATAAATCATAGACTCAAAGAGAGACGGAATCTTTTTTTTTTGTACACCTATACATATAATACACTATACACAACAGTAGGCATGCGAGACGGTATAACGTATAGGTGAAAACTTGCCGGTGTGTCTAGAAGAATCCCAGGGGGTTGCTGCCAAATGCTCCGGTTCTCCTGGAAGGGGGAAAGGGGGTCTCCTTGCACGCTGCTCGAGGTATGACGGTGGTGAAAGACACACTGTTGTTTTGTATTAATGTTATATCGGAAGAGCTACTCGTTTGTTCATCGATGGCACAGGTCGGCCGCACACTGAGACACACGTTTTTTACCGCAAGTACTCGGTATATAGCGAAAAAAGCTATCGTATAGCCCAGGCGAAAGAAGGAAGAGCCTGGACGATAGGTATAACACACGCAGTGTGCGCGTGTAGCGGGCGTCTCGGGAGGGGGGAGGGGTTGTATTTATCTATGTGTGTGGGTGTACGTATGTAATCAGGTATGGTGGTTGGTAAAAGAGAAGGTAGAGAGAGAGAGAGAGAGAGCGTGAGTGTGTGTAAAATATTTGATGGCTGGTGTGGCAGGACCGGGGGCTGCAGCGACACTGAGGCTGATGCTGTATAGCCGGTTAGCCGACAACCCGGAGGGGCGCCGTGATAACTCCCTCGACGCGCAACCACTCGCGCGCACATATATGACATTATTAATATGTATATGCACGTATAGGTGTGTACACCCCTCTCTATCGTATGTATATATATACTCGTTGGGGATTTTTTTTTTTCCCTCCGAGATATATATATTATAAATGCGGCCCAATCCACCCCGTTGGTTTTATTGCGACAAAGTGTGCGAATTTTACAGGGGTGGGTTGTCGCGGTTTTTCTGGAAAATTGAGATTTGATTTTTCGAAACAGCAGGAGAGGGCCGATAACTCGATATACCGAAGCCCCGAGCGTTGGGTTTTGCAAAAGCCGCGTCCAAAGTTAACCTAATACATATATATTTATATATGATACTCAAATTTGAGTTTCGGTGGACGAGAGTTGATTCGATTCCAAACTTTCGAGGGATGGTAATTTAATGGCTTTTGAAAGCAGGGTTGAAAAGAGCCTTTATTTAACGCGATGATGGTAAGTTTTTTGGATTCATCCACGCGCCCATACGATCGGACAGAGAGACAATTAATATATACATCCAATTGAATCGAATGACCGATGGTTTGTCGATTGATCGCAGGTTGTAAAAATAATTAAAAGTTGGTAAGAATCATATTTCGAGGGACGCGAAACCTTTGGTTTTTCCGAGCAAACATCGTTCGTTGCGTCCACCACAGCGACTGTATACACGCTGATTTTTGTTGCGTGGATACTTAAAATATCCGGGAGGGAAAAGTTAATTTGGTCAATATCAACAGCTTACAACTTATGCAAGAAAAAAAAAAAAAAAAAAAAAAAAAAAAAAAGTAAAAAAAAATTNTGGCTGCCGAAATAATGAAGACCTTACCAAACACGAAGCTCCTTTTGATGGCATACATAGATATATACGTAAGAGTAAAAGAGCATACAGATATTGCAAATGGGATGTAATTTGAGGCAATAACGAAAAAAAAAAAAAAAAAAAAAAAAAAAAAAAAAAAAAAAAAAAAAATACATTTCAAAACACTTGATTACACAGCGGGTGAAAAAGTACCTGTTGGGACAATTAATTGTCATTTCGAGAGCGCATGGCTCGGGCGTCCGCGCGTGAGTGCAAACAGCCGGGAGGGACGAATCGTGCCGGGAAATCGCAAGAGCCGCAACAGGTTTTTTCCGGGATGGACTTTATCATTCGGGGCACGTGTGGGGAAGGGCGACGGTAATGATGAACCGAAGAGAGCTGGGGAGGCCTATACGTATGGATCATCCGAAAATGGTGCTTATTTATGGCTTACTTGGGCACGACTGTCATACAATAAAGTTGTGTTTTTTTCCCAAAGAAAATTTTTTATTCATCTCTATATTCACAATACAAGTTATAAAATACCTTTTGTACAAGATAAATGTGATAAATTTTAAAAGCACTTGAAAAATAATTTACGTACTTTTGCTCTTTTTTTTCCATCTACATTGTTTTTTCCTATCCTGCAACTCATCGTTTCGGGTGAAAAAAAGAAAAAAAAAAAAATTGAAAAAGTATCCAAGTGTGAACGTAGTCACAAGCAAAGATGGGGCGAGGCCAAAAGCTCGTAAAAACACAGCAGGCGCGATAATGCTGGGAAGGAAAAATCGGAGCTATATATATGTTGGGGATTTGCGAGAACATATATAGGGATGATGTAGAAGGCAACAGGTGACAAACGGGCGCGTAAATTTTTTCCTCGCTCGACGCCGCACGTAAGTATGAGTAGCTCTCCTCTTTGCGCCTCGAGACGAGCGAGATAAGCTGAATATATCGATGCGGTGAACTTTCACGGAAAACATCAGGGGGGGGGAGGGGCTGACAGGAAGGGAGGAGAAAAAGACGCACACTGCACGCGCACTTGGGCGCTCTCTTTATTTATACGGAGTCCCCGCTTGATCGTGCCTTCCGAGTACTAGGATTTTTATGACTTTCAAAGTGCAGGTGCGCTCAAGAGTGAAGCTGTACAATCATGTGTATACTCTTCCGATGGGAATAAAGTCAGCGTCCCCGTATTATCCAATGGTCATGACTTTTTTTGTTTCCGTCTGATATGATATTTATTATTCAATTACTCAAAACAACGTTGAATTCATGATGAGTTCATGATACATACGCGGAGAGAAAAAAATAAAATAAAAATCATAGAGAGAAAATCCAGCAAAAAATACCGTTCCGCACAGTAGATCGAATGTAAGCTGGAAAAAAAAAGGAAAAATGATTGTTTTAATAGTTGAAATAATGGTTAGAACAGTAAAAATTACTATATGCTGGAACAGTCAACCTTAAAAGGATCGCTTAATAAATTTTACTTTCCCACATAGTAATTTTTACTACTCAAACCATAATCTTAACTGTTAGAAATAAGAATTTTTTCCTTTTTTGACAACTTGCATCTGTGCAAAATGGTAATTTTCGCTGGAATTTCTCTATAATTTTATTTTATTTTTTCTCAACTATGAAAACAACTTCACATGGCGTTGTGTGAAACACCTGTTTTCTTGGTTTCAAATCAACCCACCCGCACGAGATAAAAAAAAAAAAAAAAACACAAGCTCGTGGACATGTAAGTAAAATTGTCATCGCGACGACCAATTGAAGCCACGAGAAGTCAGAGGAGGACCTCCCGCGAGCGAGTGCCAATAAAGGGAACGCACGGAGGGATCGCGCGCAAAGCAATGTAAACTAATCAGCATCGGAGTCGCGTCGGATGCAATTAAAGACGCACTCCCACCCACGCACCCCTCACATATCGGACACCCGAGAGATATCCTCCCCTTATATGTGTACGTATAGTAAACCACTTGTCCGACGGTACACTGAGTCTTTCTACTTGGAGGAGAAAAAAAAAAAAAGAATATTATTATAAATACAGTCGCGCTCGGCTTGGTAAACAGCAAAACAAATCCGGACGGGCGAATCGATGTACCGAAAGTTCCCGCTGCGTTTTCATGCATCCTCTCGAGTCTTGCTGGAGGACCCGAGTGAAAATAAAACGAATTTCCTCGGGTTTTAAAAGCCACTTCGATTCAATTACTCCGCGTGTATCGGGAAAAAGGTGCGGAAGCCCATGCGCAAATTAATTGCACCGTCCATTGGCTGGATGCACGCAGTGTATTTCCTCCCTTTTAAAAAAAAAAGGTTCACATTGGCAATACTTGCTCTTTTCCACGCGTAGTCGTGTGCAACACGCGAAACAAAAAAAAGGGCAAACTTTCGCTCAAACTCGATGAGCAGAAAAAAAAAAAAAAAACAAGCCCCCGCAAGCGCTAATGAACGCAAACACGCGTTTCGCACACACGGATATGTAGGGGAGACCGGGGCGGAATGGGTATCTGGGGAATATGGGTTTTTACAATATTGCGGTAATAATGACTTGAATGGCGCTTATTTTTATATTATTGTATCTTAAAAACAGTCGCAGTTTTTGTTAATAAAAAGCTTTGATCTAAAGTAATTATTTACTAAGATATTATTACTAGTATTACTAGTATTTTTAAAGCTGAAAATTATTCTTACCGAACGTGTAACTATTCTACTTTGGAATAGTAAGCTATTTTTGATTAAACCTTAAGAAATAAAGTAATTATTGTGATTTAAAATAAAAATGACCACAGGGGCGGAATGGGTGGATTTTCATGAGGCGAGATGAGCAAGTCAGTGCAGTAGTGGTTGCCTACGTGCAGGTGCGTTGAAATAATAACAAACAAAATTGTTGAGTGTTGTATACGTACCTATTAGATATTTTTTAGGATAAGTAGGTAGTAATAAATTGAAATGATACGTAACCACAAAAAGGTTACTAACAGACAGTCGTGGACTATCGAAGGCACCTCGAAAAACATCTACCAGAGGTAAAACTGCTATCGTAACATCTGTAGAATATGAAAACCAACTCAGCGTAAGTAAAAATAAACGAAAAGCTGGTAGTTGCAATTTGAAACCTGGACCAAAAAAACGAAAAATTGGACAAGATATTACTAAATACAGTTTAATGAAATTGTTCCACGTCAAGCAAATCCTATGATTCAGACGTTACAGTTACAGTCAGTTTTCAATAGGAACGGTCAGTATTATTGTTTGCCTTGATTGCTAAAGTAAAAAAAAAAGATGCCTACGTTTCTTTACTTACTTTTCAACTGATTTGTAAAACCACTGTGATTGTATTTTTACTCTCTTTGTAGGTGAATTATTTATTATTTAAAGTTGTAAGATGAATGTGTTTTAAGACTAAAGGCTCACGTGCAATTTAGATTTTAAAATGTATAAGTAATATATTGCTGAATAAAAAGTTAAAAATATATAAGATTATGACTCCTAATAACATAGATAAAATTTTTTTATGTATTTAATTCATACTGTGCGCTACAAATCACTTCTGCAAGAAAAAACTAGCTCCCATTTAAAATGTATGAGCCCATTCCGCCTCAGTGCTGCACCCGTACCACCCCAGTCATGGGGCGGTATGGGTATACTAGATAAGTCACGCTTCCAATGGCTTTTTTAATAAACTATATGTTTTTACGATTTGAACGACTATACACGAAATTTTTGAGACTTCGTTAAATGTTATCCAACTTTAAGATACGGAAAATTTTCATAAATGCAAAGGTTTTAGTCGTTTTAAAAATTCTTCACCCATTCCCTATATGTACGGAAAGTTGAAAATTTCCGCGTCACGGGGTGTATAGGGGGTGTGTACAAACCACCTACTCAATTTTCCACACGAGGTGTATATACACGCAGGCCCTGGGGCGCAGTTTCTATTAATAGAGAATATCCCGCAGCGGAGGACGGAAGAAAAAAATCACCGACCGAAACAAGGTGAACCGGGAATCATCGAATCGACAGCTGGTGGAAAAAAAATGTATACGTATATTCCTGGCGAGCCGGGGCGTACGCGCGCCGGAGTAGCGAAAAAAATCGCAGTGTAGTACCGCGCAAAGGGAGAGCTCGAGAGACCGGAGGGTAGGAAGGAAGCGGATGGGGGAGGGGGGGAAAAAAGGAATGAGTAGCGTAAGAGCCGGGGGTGGGGGAGAAGTGGAGCGTCACAATAGTCTGCGGATTCGAGGGTCGCGAGACGCTCCCGGAACTTGGGCTGAGGCGTCTTCGGGAAAAGTGGCGGGTTATTTTCTCCTCCTCCCTTGCCGCTGTTGTCTGACTGTACCTCGATTTTTACTACTACGAGGGAAACAAAAACCCGCACCCGTCGAGGACCGTAGAGTTTGATACCCACGTCATCATATGTGTACTCTCGCAATCGGAAAACGACGAATATTTTTTTAGCTCAGCGAGCAAGATTTTTACTGGCATAACATGTGGCTGAAACAAAAGGGTGGAATATTACTTTATTTATTTATTCCTGTACAAATTTTTTACTTTTTCATCAACAAATTTTCAAGTAGACTTTGTAAACACATGGGAATTAATTTCTCACATTATCATAGTGTGGCACAGTCCTCGATACTTAGCTAAACTTTGCATTAAAACTGTTTATCAGTGATCTTGTGTTGTACACGTACCTACCCCTATTAATATTAGTTTTGGGTGCCACCAACAATTAAGGTGGTTAGCTGAAGTAATTTAATTAGTGAGAGTTACAGTAATAAAAACAATAACGAAGATTGATTATTGTACAACAACTACAATAGACAAATAGCCGTTGTACAACTGTAAATAATAATGAAATTGACTGGGACTCTTTATATAATATATTACTCAAATAGTAAAATTTCAGCGATCACTTGTATGTTAATACGTCGTATACTTGTAACTGTTAAAAAAAGTCGATAGTACAGGTATATAGGCATGGGAGGAAAAGAGACGCCCACCAGGTGTATATAGGGTGAACCCGTCGGAGAAATTTCCCTACCCCCGCGATTCAAAGATACGGGCCGTATATATATCTCCGATTCGCCAAGTTTTTTAATTGGAACTCCAGGGAGGACTCGTACATCTAATTGGAAAAGAAGACGATGAGTCAAAAGCTATGAAATTGACGGGGAACCCTTGATTCGCCGTGAACGCGATGCACCGCCGAAAGGACAAAAGGTCCTTTTCCTTACACGTATAATATATATATATATATATCTATGACAACCACATCCTCGTGCTGGTACAAGGGACACGGGTATACACGCAATATTGATCATGACGTCGGGAGCGTCTGCCCCGCGCCCTTTTATACATATGTATACACCTATATTCCGTCCCTTCGCTGCACCCGTTGATGGCCGCTGCCACGCAGCGTACACCATCCTCCCCCCCCCCGGACGAGGCGCGCGTCTCGCTTGATTCTTCCTTTGAGCCTCGAGTACCTTTCCTACGCCCTCCCCCCTACTTTTTTTTTTTTTTTTTTTTTTTTTTTTTTTTTTTTTTTTTTTTTTTTTTTTTT
>NW_019379673.1:183869-201636 GCF_000648655.2 Copidosoma floridanum
TTGTAAAGAAGTCTCGCCCACCAAGTGGATTTTTTTTTTTTTTTTTTTTTTTCTTCCGGCACTGGTAAAGGATATTGAGGGGGTGGATAATACAGAGCAGCAGCATCCTAAGGTCGCCGAGACGAGGGGAGAAAAAAAAATGGTAGCGGAGACGGGGAGCACCACTGCGTCGAAAGGGAAAGAAGGAAGCGGGGGCGGTGCACGCAGGATCGAAGCTGCAGTCTGGATACTAGCGCGCGTGCATTTTTCTCCCGTGCAATAGAGAGAGAGAAAAATCTCGAGTGTAACGGGGGGGTGAAAAAAAAAGCCGCTGTCTGGCTTAAAGGGTTGGGCGACGCGCTTTAAAAAGAGGGGTAGACGCTGGCTGTCGGGGCTGTGGAGGTTTTTTTTTACATATACACATGGCGCGTTTTAGGTTTCGGGGAGATTATTTGCAGGAATATTATTTTACAGGGCTATACGTAGGAGGGATGGATTTTTTACTCGTCATTTTATTTATTTATAAATAATGTGCGTGTGTGTGTGGTTGAGTTTTTATTTCTATGTTTGACGAGATAACGAGAAAATTTTTAATCTCGTAAAAAGTCAATTTACCAATCGTTAGTTCATCAGCTATATACAAAAGGCAAAATTGGTAGATATTTATAGCTATTGCTCGATGCCTTTGTGTTTAATGAGTAGACAAGACGATTTTGATAAAATAAAACAAAAAAAAATGAGAACGAAACGTATCTGTGGCCTGAAAATTCGATTTAATTTAGTACTGATAAAAAAAAATGTTTCTGTGAGTTTTTACACTCGAACTATCTTCATCGTTACTTTTGTTGTCTTTGACTTTTCCACTGCTACTGGAAATTTTGTCGTTGCAAACTACTTTGGTTTGGCTGTTGACAAAAAACCAAGCGCTATTAGGTACACTCGATTAATGATATATCAAGAGTCGTACGTTTAGAGACAAATTTAACTTTTACTGTTACGTTCAAGTAAAAAATGCTTGACGAACGCGGGGATCTTAATATCGATTGTTTGGGAATTACTGAGGATCAATAAACTGTTGAGTGGTAGTAGTTTAAATAGCGTATTTATTTACAACAGCGGTTAGCGGAGCTCAGAGCGCAATTGATGTTGCTTGTTGAGACGTATCTGATTTATTACAATAATAGCGGAGAGAATAATTAAAGTTAACTATACAAATATACACTGTAGTCGTTATATGAGTGAGAGTAGAAAAAAAGAGATAAGATAAGAAAATATAAGTTCTGAAATTGAAGTAGGTATAAATGGAATGTGAAAGTTATAAAATTGATAAGTGTTACTTTTAGATGATAAAGCAAAGATAAAGCTATTAAAATTCCAGGAAATATAACTATTTCATTTAACGTATTGTGCTAAAGAAAATTAGAAAATGAAAATTAAAAGTTCACGATTGGCGTGAACATTTACGATTTAATGAAACGTATCCAACGATGACTATTGTTACTTAAAAATAATGTTAAGAGAGATACAAAATACCTTGAATAAACGAGCTTACTGGTGGTTCTGGAAGTTTCGCGGTTTGTGAGCAAAGTGCATCAACACATGCAAACGGTAGGTCCGAGGTTGGCTGCCGAAATAATGAAGACCTTACCAAACACGAAGCTCCTTTTGATGGCATACATAGATATATACGTAAGAGTAAAAGAGCATACAGATATTGCAAATGGGATGTAATTTGAGGCAATAACGAAAAAAAAAAAAAAAAAAAAAAAATGAAAAAACAAAAAAATTTTTTTTAATTTTTAAATACCTTTTTGTACTCCGAGGTGATTAAAAAAATTGAATATATTAACATAGTTGCAAATAAACTGATTGTGAATATTTTATTGTCTAAGGCAGGGAGCACGTCATCAACCTTACTGATGAGTCCTGGCGTGCTCCTGGGACGAAACATCAAAGAAACTTTTCTCTCTAATCATGGCATCACTTGATCGCCATATAACAGCTGCACGTGAGCCCTTTGGTGTGATAAAAAAAGAAGCCTTTATTGGCGAAAAGCAACAAGTGATCCAGCTTAAATAGAGGGGATGGTATACGAATAGTCCGATTCGTTATTAATTTGGCGTATTTTTTAGATCAAATTTTGAAAAGAAATCAAGTTAAGACCTCAGACTATTAGATTATCAAAAATTTGTGCATCGCTTAATTGTTTCGTGAGTGGCACGTGCGTTTGTAAGTCCCCTTAAATGTACAGGCAGGAAGATTGTGTGGTTTTTCATAGCAGGGGCGTAGCAAGAAGTTTTGTTAAGGAGGCATATATGTGAAACTTGATTTTTCATTGAGTTAATCGTTGTAATTGTATTTAAATTATTAAATTTTTCTAGTCGTGAGCCACCAACCCTCTGCCTCTTTGTTAAGGTATAAGTACTGTCGTACATAAATTGACCTAAAACCACCATCTCCTAGACCTATCCATAATCGTTATTTCAATAAAAAAAAAAATTGTTTTTTGCTTAAATAGTTCACAATCAGCAACACACTTTGGCATGTGTATCCAATCGATTGTAAATCATGACCGAATCGCGCGTTCATTACGATTTGGTCATCGGCACAGTAATCGGCATGTGGACAGATAATTATTTCATTAAATCGGGAATATATATAAAAAAAAGTTTAACCTCGCGCGTATCTAAAATACACGCATTCAACGGAGCGAAAAATTCGTTGATCAGTCGGCCCAACGAGCACACATTCATATATCATTTTGTGTCCCGATAGTGGGGCGAGGCGTTATCCAGGAATTCCTTGAAAAACAATCACATCTACATCTCTGAAATACCGCCTCGTCTGGATAATTTTATACCGCACGAGAATCCGTTTACCCACTGTTACATTCTGATACACAATCTTTAAATATGTATATATTTTTGAAAAGAAGTTACTTTATTCGCAGGCCACTGCCTATGAGTGATGCAACTTTTTCTACGCAAAAATGAGTACTTACCTATTATAACATTGTGTATCGGAATGTAACAGCACCAAAAAGCCAATTATCGTTCCCTTTTTATGCATAAGACGAGCAGAGTGTGTCTTCCCGCTGATTCCTCTAATTTACGTTTCAGCGAGTCTTTAACACTTGACACCCAATGCAAAGTTAAATTTTGTATCCCACAGAGATTCCCTCCATTTCGATCACCCTTGGAGCATATACTTTATCCCCCGTGCAGGTGTGTGCACGTGTATAGCGACTAGGGGCTGAGCATCGGCGAGCGACAAAGCTCGAGGTCCCGGGATTTCGTCAACATTGTCCCCCTCCCCCTGGGCGCACCTTATCAAGCCAACAACCGTCAATGTTTGCGTGAACAAACCCCGGTTGGGTATACAGGCTCATTCATACGATGTACATATATGTATACGTAGTCCCTGGGTTTTCGTGCCCGACCACCACACGCGACGGCCTCCGTTGTTGTTGCTGCCATGGCTCGCAAAACCAATCTTCGATCCCTCAATATGTATATATACCTGCAAGCGTGCATTGTTATACCCGCCACCTCCTCTGTACCTTTGTCACGGCGTGCACCCGTTTTTGCTCATGTTCCCAAAATCCACGCACGTACAAGATTTAAAGGAAAGGAAGAAAAAAAAAAAAGAAGCCACGAATAAAACATCATGAAATGAGTACACCGGGGGATGTTAAGTATGGTCCTCGTATTTACGGGGCAATCTAAAATCCGCCGCCACAATTGGTTATATACCACAGCTGCTTCATTAACGAGAAGCTGCGGCCAGGGTACAGTCGCGGGACCGCATCTCACCGGCGAGGAAATTGCGCCGTCGCCCTGGAAAACTAGTTAGCCGCGAGCGAATAGTATTATTAAACGGTGATCTCGGCAGTCTCGAGAATTAAACGGTGCGCGGGAATAAAGAGATATCTCCTCGGATGGGGGGGGGGGGGAAGGGGCGTTTTAATAACGAGCTGGAAAAATCCGGGGGAAAAAGTTTGCTCGACTTTTTTTTTTTCCCCCCCGGCTCTCCATGGAGAGCGATCGGATTACCCCCGGTGTGGATGGCAATAAGCTCTGCGTATACGAAACTTCGGGGCCCGCTTGGAAATCCGAGCGCCGCGATGATGCGTGCGTAGTGCGCCGCCGGAGCAGTTTCGAGTTTATATACATTCAAAGGCGTCTCTCCAGCCCCCGCGTCCTCGTGGTGCTTCGCGCGCGGAGGGTTTGTTGTTGCGCAAACTTTCAAGACTTCTTTGACGTGTCTGTTTTTTTTTTTTTTTTTTTTTTTTCTCTCCCTCCCTCTATTGCTTGCTCCCGTACGAGTGGGGGTGCAAACGAGAAAAATATATGCTGTGCCGATCGTTGGGCACGCGCGGGGGCTTTTTATGTATACGTATTGTCGTTCTGAAATCGAATGACGTTTGGAAATTGCTTTTCTAAGTAAACGATCAAGTCAACCGAAGCTCTTGGCTTTTTCTTTGTTTTCAAGTATACCAACATGAAAAATATAAAATTTACAGTGACTTTAATCCTGATCCCCGTTGCTGTACGCAAAATTCACGTAAAAGTCATTTCTATACACATTTTTCAAAAACTCGATATCTAAGTATATTCAAAATTATCGAACCGACAAAAAACATTGCTTGTATTTAAGTAACTTTAAGTGTAAATTGAAAGACATAATTAATAAAATATTTGTTTACAAGTGTGGTAGGATGGAAAAAAAAACAGGTGGCACCATAATCCAATATACTAGCCTGTTTTCATTGTCGATCCAAAGTTTCTAATCGTTGTTACACTGAGAGAAAAAAATAATAAAAATTATAACGATTTCCAGCAAAAATTACCGTTCCATACAGTAAATCGGATGCAAGTTGGCAGAAAAAAAGGGAAATATTGTTGTTTTTTTTTTCAACAGGAAAAGTTATAGATTGAGCAGTAAAAGTTAAACCTTAAAAGGATCGGTTAATAAATTATACTTTCCCGCATAGTAATTTTTACTGTTTTAATAATTACTTTTACTTTTCAAACCATAATTTTTACTGCTAACAATAACAACTTTTTCCTTGTTTGACAGCTTGCATCCGATTTACTGTGCAAAATGGTAATTTTCGCTGGAATTTCTCTATAATTTTTTTGTTTTTTTCTCTCAGTGATAGTTAATCCTTGATTTGATCGAAATAAATTGTTCCAAACAGTGAATGAGAGATTATTATTCGCGCTAATAAACTGTTTAATTTTTAATTTTTGGTAAGTATTAAAAAAGAGAATTTTCCAAGAAAAAGAAGGCTCAATCTCTATAACAACCTACACAATGAAATAGTTTGCCATAGTTGTTTTAGAGCCAATCTCCCACACCATCCGATGCACATACACACATAGAACGGAGCTGAAATTGGCCTCAAAGTCGGCGCTTCATTTTAATAGAAAAGTGAAAAGCGCTGCTCAAAAGAGCCCAAGAGATGAAAGGGGGGAAGGCATTCTCTGACGTCTTCGCACAAAGGTTATTTCAAAATTGTAAGTGGAGCCTCTACCCCTGTACATCCATCCAAGGGTGGGTGACAATTGTTTTTTTTTTTTTTTTTTAAGGAAATTCTAAACTGAACGTTGTTCACTCTATTTCAAAAAACTAAAATTTATTTTTTCTTCGAATACAATTTGTTATACATGACTTATTTCTAAAAAGTGATACAAGTCCAAAATGATACGCACCTCACATTGACAGGTAAGGTGTGCAACGCATGTATGAAACTTTTCGGAATTTCGACCTGAAAATGATTCTGCTTTTATGAATTTAATAATTGGAAGATTATCGATTCGCAATTAAATTCTTTTTTACAAGAGACACCCACCCTGTATTCGTCGACGTCGTCGCTGAAAATGACGAGCGCACATCAGCTCGCTAGCAAAGGTAGTCCCTTTCATCCCGATATTGACTTGTTCCTGTCACCAGCGCTGCATGGCTTACAATCGGCTTTCGAGCTCCCTCTCCGACGGAAAGTGATTAATCCTTTGAAGGCTTTATTAACTCTCTCTCTCTCTCTATCTCCCGCTCCGTCCGTCCTTTCTCTCCAAAATTTCACTATCCGTGCGGATACGTGACGACGCTTTTTTTTATACATACACACAATAGGAGATATCCGGATTGAGCTTCGATTGTTCCAGCCGTGGAATAATCATTTTTTTTTTCCACGAATCAAAAGACAGAGGTAAATTGTAAAGAATCGAGAGGACCGTGAATCCTTTTTTATCACTTTGAAATGTCACTCGCGCGGAGAAGACAAAAAATCTCTTTTTTAAGGTAAAAAATAAAGCGAAAATGGCTTTGTTGTAGCATTAGAGTAATTTCTATTACAGTATACAGTTCACCTTGGTCATCACGTTGCTGAGAAAGGGTTTAGGTGTCCTAGGAAAAAAAAGACTATATACACTTGTGATTCATGGAGACAAGCTAAAGATAAAATGATGATGAATGAGCGACCGACACAAAGAGAAAACTAATTAAGATACAAAAAGTACAATGTAAGACCACTTTTAATTGAATGTAAACATATAGATAGGATAAACAAACAAGTAAAAGTAAGAGGACAAAAAAGGCAAAAGGATGGGTTTAAGATTACATGTCGAATGGACTGTATGATGGCAGGTAAAAAAAGGGATGTGCTTGTATTTATTGAAAATGGACGTCTACTGAACTTATGATAAGAAAATACATTCATTATAATGTACATGAGTACACAGGTATGGCAGCAGAAATAATGCGAACAAGCGCCATTTCTATCGATCTCAGTAGGGGTCGTGTGTGCGATATGTCAAGGAATCAAAGTAATGCGACGTCAACCTTAAAAAATTACAATCGGAAATAACTTGGAATTTTTTTTTTTTTTTTCAAGTCGCACTCAAT
The DNA here is from genome assembly GCF_000648655.2 of Copidosoma floridanum. The sequence continues at coordinate 190,755 of NW_019379673.1, forward strand.
GAAATTTTTAGCCACGCGACAATTCTTACTAAAGCCTTAGCCAACTGAGTTCGATGGCTCCTAGTTTAATAAGATTCATCGGAGATATAAACATTTCAGTGATTGAAATTGTTGTCATATCGGAGCATTAAAAACCAGAAATTTCAGACATACAATACATCGAAAAAAAAAGGTGACAAAAGTTTTGGTATAAAGACTCTTGCCGAAAACATACATCTTCAACTATTTTATGATTTTAAATTTATTGAACTAACTTACTTGGGAACAATTGACATATTTGCTGAACATAATTCAGTTAAGAGTAGTTTGTATGACGAAACCTCACATTGCAAGAGTATCGTAATACATTCTTTTTTACGTTAAATGTTATTAGAAACATCATATGTTATGTTACCAGTGAAAAAAAGGAATCTCCGATTTGCCAGGAGTAGGGGACAAAAAACGGGAGTAGAGGGATAAGAAAAAATACTGTTGTATCCATTTTCAGTTTCTTTTATTTTTTGACATAGATGCAGTTACGCAAAAAAAGCCTGTAGCTCTTAAAGAATTTTGTTTACATAATGTATCTTTGAATGAGAAGATGCACTGAATTCTTTGTTATAGCATTTGCAACAGACATTGAGTATTGACTCGAAGCTGACAGTTTCGTACACTTGCCTATGACACTTATCGCATGTAACTCGTCGACTTGTGGATCCACATGAATCAGCGTTAAAGTTGGTTGTTTTAAAGTTATTGTTGTTGTTTTTTTCCTTATTTTTGCAGCAAACGCAATTGGTGTTTTTATCCATTTTCTTGGGAAATAATGTCACGGTGAGCACAAACTATTTCGTGGAGGCAGGTGTATACTGTAGACAAAATGAATCAAGAAATGTTACTTGTCAATAAAACATTTTTAGAACAATTTTACGTACAAAAACCTCCATTTTTTAAAAACATTGAGCAACGTTAGTTCAAGCCACTAGATAAATTAATTATGCACTAGAATTTGTTGATAAACGGGGTAAAGTCTATTCGATTCGTAAGCATTACATTTATATTGCATTTAAAGCAAACAAATACGATTAAGTAAGCACAGTAACCATTACATTAAATACTGAGATTTGGAGTAACACTTTATTTATTATTATTATTATTTTTTTTTTTTGAAACAAAAGAAAAAAATTAAATATTTACCTTTGACAAACTGGTTTGAATTATTTTTTCTTCTTAGGACACCTTCTGTCGTCAACAGACCAATGTTGTGATTGTACTGACGATTCCGGAATGCCTTTGACTATTAGGCCGTAAGTATAGCATATATCTAGTAGATAATACACGACCATCTTTATCTAATTATCTATTTAATCTTCTTTACGTCAGTTGCAGTGTGTAAATGCGAAACGTTATCTTATGGAAATTTCGAGGGAAATTTGTATGATTTGTGCCAAAGACGTCTAAATGTGACTGTTTTATTCGATATGATTCTTAATAAATATTACTACTCTATTTTGAAAAACAAAATAGTTTCGAGCAAAGTCTTTTATTCGTTATGTGAGTGGTTCGAGCGGGGGTCACGTAATCATGACTCAAATGACGTTCGTTAATCACTGCTACAATTTTTCTTTGTTTTTACAGAATATAATTAACATTAAAATATCTTAAAATCGTCTAAAAAGTAAATTGCAAAATATAAATCATGGCAATGACGCTATAAGGTATAGTTTAAGTACAGGTTACACTTTTTTTTAATAGCCAGATAAAAATGAATGTACTACGAAGTGGAAAACATGAATGATCAAACTGTCAATAATANTACTGATATCTTAAAACCTATATACTTGGCACGAAATTTAAGACCACTTAAGGTGACACTAAAAATTCTTGTGTTAGTAAGCAACAAATATAACGTTGGTGTAGTATTTCTTACGATCAAATATTGTAGTAGGGGATTGTCAATGATCTCGGTCTTTCCGTGTGCACGTGTTGAATTGAGAAAAAATTTTATAGGGACCCTTTCTTGTGCGCATGAATGAAACAACTTGCTAGTGATAGATCCCAACATGATCTACAAAAACAATGTGGATAGTGGATGAATTTAAAAATACGCTTTAATAAAGGACAAGTCATTAATTAATCTATGAAAGGAAATCGAGTTTAAATGGTAGGTTGAGAGATATTGAAAAGTTTCCGAAACAATTTTTTGTGAGGTTAGGTTGAGTCAAACGATTTATGTATTTGTCAGCGCAAAAGGTGAACTGAACCAATGTCTGTAAATGCTGTAGGATTTTAAAAACATATCCGATAACTTTCCTGTCTCCTAGAATAACTTGAAAGATAATATTAAACCGAATATGGTCTAACACAGGTATTCGTCGAAAATTATTTCGCCACGTGAAAACAAAATTTCGAAACGGGCTTAGCTGTTACTTTCGACACTTTTCCAAGTAACGTATCAAGTAATTCATGTGCCCTTACACTGTAAATCCAAGTCGTGTATTTAAGTACACACGTTTACAAAGAGTTAGGTTATTTATTTTTCTTTTATAAAATACATTGCAGTTGTGTTAATGAGAATTTTAAGAATAACCGAATCTATGGTACACTAACTCGACTAAACTGGACACTTTTGAAAGGAAAAACAAACTAAATAATGTGGGAAGTCTGCTAAAATAAAAAATAAGAATTTCAGTATACCTAAAGACAAACTATGTAAGATTTTACGGAAAAAATGTATACATTGAACTATTTCATGATTTTACATCTATTAAACTAACGTACTTGGCAACGATTTCCATATTTGACGAACATAATTAATTCAGTTGAAAGTATAGTTTTTATGACGGAACCTTGCATGTTAAGAGTATCATGACAATTTTTTTTTTTTTCGTCAAATGTCGTTAGAAACATCATATGTTGCGTAAACAGTAAAAAAGAGGAATCTCCGATTTGTCAGAAGTAAGGCACAAAAAAACAGGAGTAGAGGGATAAAAAAATACTTTCGTATTTATTTTTTATTTCTTTTATTTTTTTGACAGCGATGTTATAACAATTTAAAAGTTGACTATACACATAACATCTTGAAAAATGAGCCAATACAGATGTAGGTAGTTACGTCAAAAAAGCTTGCAGCTCTCATAGAATAAGGGTAAAGTACTCAATTACTGCGGGCTGAAATTCATCCATGACTTTAAATGTGGATAAATAATGGTTAAATAAAAGAAAGCATTCGTGACGAATTGTTTTTGGTAGAAAAAAAGTATGTGTAATGTAAAAATAATTTTTTTATAATGAAGACATTTGCTTCGAACACATATTTACACGTACTGTATTGGATTACATAAATATGATGGAAAATAGTAAATTATTACTTTTTAAGTGATTTCAGAGAAAAAAATCTGCGTGATATTGTTTGGTAACTTTACTGTTATCTGTTTATTGTATATGCAAGTTTAACGTTGTTTCTTCTTTTTCTTATCTTATACCTTCTTTACAGTTTTTAAAGTTGCGTTGATGTATAAAGTTTAAAGATAAACACACATATACAAAGAGCGAGCAGTGTACTAATACAAACAATACATTAAGGGTTAGGTTACCACGTATCCGACAACCGAAGTAATTGGATTGCAGTATGATACAGTGGACTATGGGCCTAAATAATTATTCAAAAATGCATAAAAATAATATTTTGATACAATTTCTTACAATTTTTATGTACGTAGAAGTAGAAAATGGTAACACAATCAATATTTTGGTAGTAAATACAAAAATATTTAAGGATTTCAGAAGTTACATTTGTAAAACTAGGTTTTCAATGTATATTTGTACAAAAAACATATTTCATACGATTTATGTAAGTGCAAATAATAAATCTCGGACTTATTTAAGAATCCGTACTGATTCGGTTGTGTACTTTACTTCAGACCTCTTTTTGAATGCCTGAGACTAGGTGCACTAAATTCTTGTCTATAGCAAAAGTGACAGACACTAAGTACTGACATGAAGCTCACAGTTTCGTACACTTGCCTATGACACTTATCGCATGTAACTCGTCGACTTGTGGATCCACATGAATCAGCGTTACAGTTGGTTGTTTTAAAGTTATTGTTGTTGTTTTTTTCCTTATTTTTGCAGCAAACGCAATTGGTGTTTTTATCCATTTTCTTGGGAAATAATGTCACAGTGAGCACAAACTATTTCGTGGAGGCAGGTGTATACTGTAGACAAAATGAATCAAGAAATGTTACTTGTCAATAAAACATTTTTAGAACAATTTTACGTACAAAAACCTCCATTTTTTAAAAACATTGAACAACGTTAGTTCAAGCCACTAGATAAATTAATTATGCACTAGAATTTGTTGATAAACGGGGTAAAGTCTATTCGATTCGTAAGCATTACATTTATATTGCATTTAAAGCAAACAAATACGATTAAGTAAGCACAGTAACCATTACATTAAATACTGAGATCCGGAGTAACACTTTATTTATTATTTTTTTTTTGAAACAAAAGAAACAAATTAAATATTTACCTTTGACAAAATATTTCTTCTTCGGACACCTTCCGTCGTCAAGAGGCCAGTGTTGCGATTGTACTGACGATTCCGGAATGCTTTCGACTCGTAAATAATATAATTTTGTATATCAAGTAGATGACACACGACACGACTATCTTTGTCTAGTTATCTATTGGAAATTTTTTTTACTTTCTCTTGGTCAGCCAATGCAATACGTTGTCTCGAGTTTTACCTTATGAAAATTTGTATTATTTTTCAAATGTTTCCAAAGCAATTTTTTACTTTACCTGATTATGCATAAATATTATTCCATCTTGAAAAACAAAATAGTTTCGGACAGAGTCTTTGATTTATTGTGGGATTGATTTGAGCTAAAGTCACGTGATTATTATCCAATCAACGTTCGCAGATTTTTTGTGATATTCGGTTGAGTGTATCTACAAACGATTTATGTATTTGTCAGCGCAAAAGGTGAACCGCGCCGATTTCTGCAAATCCTAAAGAAATTAGAAAACATATCCGATAACTTTCCTGTCTCCTAGAATAACTTGAAAGATAATATTAAACCGAATACGGTCTAACAGAGGTATTCGTCGAAAATTATTTCGACACGTGAAAGAAAAATTAATTTCACTTTTCCAAGTGACATATCGAGTGATTCAGTGCCTTTGCACTATGAAACCAAGTCGTGTTTTGAAGTACACGTTTCTTTTTTTTTTTTTTGTGTAACCAAGTATTTCTAAATGTTCTCTATTCTTTTCTCTATTTCAAAGTGTTCTACTTTCTACAACTATTTTATATATTAATCGTTGAAAAATAAAAATAGTTTAGATCAATTGGCTTAAGCGAAGGATTTCATTAATTTCGAAACTTTAATGAATTTTATAAAAAAAAAATTGAAATGTTAACCAACAAACGCTTTAAATGTGCACTTTGACATTCACAGTGTTATTGGGTGCTGTTATGGTCGGGCCACACCGCCAATGCTCTACATGTGGCAGTATAGTTTTGCGCAGTTGTCCACTTTAGTGTTTACCATCTCGTTTACCATAGAGATATACAAACGAGCTTGCTATTGATGATATTGAGATTATTTGGAAGATAACGAGATAAAAAGATAAATGTATTTAAACAACCAAAGCTTTGCATTTTTAATGATTTGTACTTGGGATAGGACCAAATTGTACAAACAAGTCTGGATATTAAAAATTGATTACCATCAAAGATGCATTTTTAAATAAAGTCGCGGTCACCACGTGCGCTGTAAAAGACAGGTTGGTTCCAAGGCGTTTAGTGTATTTGACAGCAGAGAAAATCACGGTGACCACCACAGAGCGTCGCTGCACACGGTAAAAAAGTACTCCTGAAAACTCCTTTTTCCCTCGCGCACGCGAATCACGATTCACTTTATCAAATTAAAGCTGTGATTCAACGGGGGCAGTATACACATAATATATGTGAAACCCGTTTCTCCCGTCCTCGCAGCTCTAGGGCGCATCGCAAAGTTGGGAAAGAGCTGCCCGCGGGGATCCACGCGCTATATAGCGCGTGCAATCACATTAGAGCCGATATGGTCAGGAAGCGAGAGAGTGTATACATGCATAGACGCGATTTGAAAAGAAGCGAACTTTAACCGCCTAGAGCGTGTTTCGAAGGACTTTTTCATGGAAATGAAGGCCTAGAGTTAACTAAGTGTAATAAATAATTTCTGTTTCAGCTTATTTCATTTTTTTTTTTTTTTTTTTTTTTTTTTTTTTTTTTTTTTTTTTTTTTTTTTTTTTTTTTTTTTTTTTTTTTTTTTTTTTTTTATGTTACTTTACGCTATTTTGTACTTTAAGTCTCGTTTGAAGTCTTGGATCCCAAGTTCTCAAAATAGTGAAGACACCAAGCAATGTGTTCCTTTCAACGTACCTTCATGATTTAGAATTTTTATATTTATACAAACGACTCTTAAGTTGACTGATAATCATAAGGACATAATGCATTGTACAAGGGTAGAGCCAAAAGATGAGATGAATAAATGACTGTAAGTAAAATCAAATTTCTGGCCGAATAAATTAAGGAGGCGCTCGAGGCTCGCGGGGATGAACGGTAACCAGCCGCGATGGATGAAAAATGCATTTTCCGCGGGCGGAAGACGCACCCCCCAAGGCCCCGGGGAGGGGGCGCGTTTAATAATTAACCGGACTCGGTGCGCAGTGGCGTTGACGGACATTATATGCGGGGGAGAATCGAGAGAATGGAGTGACACAAAAAGGAGGGGATAAATGATGCAGAAGAGGAGGGGGGGGGGGAAATGAGAGACGTGGGCATTCGCGGTGAATGGAAGCGGAGACAAAGGAGGGAGGATCGAGGAGATAATATACGATCCACACGCGAGCTCCGTTCGTGTGGTATACGTGGGTGGGAAATATCATGTTTTATGTAGAGCTCTTTTTTTTTTCCTTCAAGTACGCTCGTCTATTTTTAACCATAAGATTGCGATGGGTTGTTGTATGCCCGTGGATGGAGAAATAATAAAAACCTCCGAGTAACAAATATCGGATGGATTATCTTGTTTCTTTATTTTTTTTTTCCCTGGATGCAGATATTAAATTAAATACTTTCCGAGTTTGCGCGGATGTTTATCCTTTTTTTTTACTGTATATACAAAGAATGAAAAAAAAAAAGTAAATATTCAGAGTGAAAAAATTCTTCAAGCGCTTCTTTTCCCAAAGAGTAATTTATCGTAAAAATGATGGCGCTATATTGAAAATATATTAAACTCCGAGCGAAATTACATCTAGAAAGAAGAAAAAAAAAAAAAAAAAAAATTGCTGCAGACGTGAAACACGTTGCCTCGTGCTATTAAACTTCCCCAACATCGAAGCAAAAGTTAAAGCTCGTGTGTATATTATATTCCTCGTCGATTTCACAAGCAATACACAACCATACCGATAAAACGAAGCCTCACCCGTCGTCTGACAGCACAAATAAGGTGTATATATATATACTGCAGATCGAGGATGAGCCGATGTTGTATACTCGCTGTATAAAAGAAGAGGAAGGAAAAAGGTAAATATATACACGCGTAGTATATACGGAAGAGGACATACTCCTTAATCCTTGCCGATCGTTTATCCGCTATCGCGCGCGAGCGTATATATAGTCTGGATCTGCACAAAGACGGATGGAGGGGAAAAAAGAGAAGTGAATGAAAGGGGTGGCTTGCAGTATGAGTGTACACGCACGTATACCATCATCAGTTGGGATATACGTAAAGGGTATAGATGTGTGAGTGTACACACACCAGGGGGGGGGAGAAGGGTAGCTCGCGCAGTGACCAGAATGCCACGCGCTCCCTCACGGATGCTGCTACTGTAACTGCGACTACGACGATCAATACCCCAGGGAGGGTAGCTATGCAGCGGTAGTTATGTACATCTATACGGCTGCGCCTGTATTTTACGGCTGGAGAATGGCACTAAACGCCTAAAAGGTTTTTTTTTTTTCTTTTCTTTAGGAAGCCATACATTTTTATACTACTCTTACAAGGATGACTTCGAGTAAACCCACCTGTACTTTGTTTTGTTTTTTTTTTTTTTTTTTCAAGGTTACGATGTATACACAATGCACCGTATAATCCTCCATTTGACATTTTATTCCAACCAAGAGTATAAGAGTAATTTACCATTACTTACGCGGGGGGTTTTTCTCATTGACATTCGATTTTCCAGCAATATGACCCCATATTGTACGCTTCATTTGATGTTTTTTAAAAAATCAGATGGGGCAGATTTTTTCAATTTTCAAAAATCGTATGATTTTTTTTTATGTCTAGCGTCATGTGTGGTAAAGAAATTTTTTTTTCCAATCACTACTCGTGTTTTCCAATCATAGTGTTGAACTGAAAATTTTTTTTTTTCCAACAAAAACAATATGTTGAAAAAACATTAAATACTTGTCCAAATGTTTTGAATTTTTTGTTTTCTTTCGAACCGCAATCCTTCGTTCGTACTCTTGATGAGAATAATAATCCATTAATTATACTTAATTTTCAATCTTATTTGAAGTGACCGAGTTACACAGTATAAAAGTACCTGTACGAATTTAAAATAGCGTTAATAGTATTGTGAACAGTGATGGATAAACATTATTTCAGTAAAAAAAAAAAAAAAAAAAAAAAAAAAAAGGTTTCAATTAGGAAAAATGGTGTTCAAAAATTCACAAAAAAGTCATATGTGCCTCAAATCTGATGTACGCCCACACAGAGTCTACGCTCACTCACAGATTCAAATTGATAAGCCGAGTTTTTATTAACCCTCCCATCACTGTTTCCAATTTTATCGTGCGATCCAATTAAATAAAAAAAACCGTACATACGCTATCAATCACGAGTTAACGAATCGCGAGGCGGATGGTAACGATGAAACGACGCGATGGTTGGGGGGGGGGGTCAATTGTGTCGGGTGTATATAAATATATATATGTCCGAATGGAACATGTGTGTGAGTGTTTGTACACACAGAGTCACTTGACCTGTAATCAGCACCACATTGGTGCGCGCTCGACGAGGTTATCGCGCTGTAGCACAGTTGTATTGTGTACGCGGTTGTTGTTGTTTGCATGTATAGCATCAGTTCAGCGAAATTTAGAGTATATCTCGCGTTTGGTATTGGAGACAAATCGATCGAGATGGTAACAACCATACATAGTGTTGTGCTCGTCCTGTCTGGTTTTTGAGTAAAAATTTCATGTCGGAGATCGACTAAACCCAAATTATCGTGGTAAAGAGGGACGAAGAAAAAATCTTTACTTGAAGACCAACGTGATTTAGCCACTTTGTGCTAAACCTAATCATTTGAATCGCGAATAAAAATTTATACATTGAATTCTAAGATAATTCTGTATTAAAGCATAGGCGATACTCGCCTAAGAGTGTATTTTATTTATTAATAATAGTAAAAAAAAAAAACCTGTTGGGTTTTTAATCGCTGAAGCTTTGCTCACCCAATAAGGCACGTTTTATTAATAAATAATAACAAATAACAGTTGGGTTTCTAATCGCCGATGCTTCAATTACAGAATCATCTTAGAATTCAATTTTTTTTAATTTTTATTTATGATTAAAAAATGATTCAATCGTGATTTTGAATCATTTGAATGATGTGGACAGCCCCTCGTGTTTTCAGATAAATTTTCAATAAAAATACATGGAGAAACAAACATGTACCATACAATTGATTATGTCTATACACTGTAAAACTTTTGATTTCTATGAGAAAATAAATATCATATACAGCACGTGAGCAAAAGCGTTAATTTTCCCAATGAAATTTAATTTACTACAGTTGACGCGAACCGTTTGCTCGTGAATAGCCGTTTTCTGGGTTACTTTGATTTCTATAGCGTCAAACCAACAACACGTGCGTCGTTCGCGCGCATACCCTACTTTACACAGTTTGTACATGTCCCATTGCAACGACTTTGACACGCAGAGCATAATGTACGTCGATACTTTTGCACTGTTCCGCAAGCGGATGTTGTCCTCGGAGAGATATGAGAAAGAGGATGTTTCTAATGGCTCACAAATACATAAAAAAAACAGAAAACCAACTTTTTATTTCGATTTCCGCGTCTTGCTAAGTGAAAAGTAATTTTCAACTTTCAGCTGAATCTCCCAAACAAGCCGGATAAGTGTTCTCTTGGGGGGGGGGGGGAAGCTGAGGGGGTAATCCAATTTATCTCCGGCGAAAGGAGTAAGTGCTTGGCTCGTTGACGAGGGGAATTCGAAGTTGGAGCCGAGGATGCAGTGCATCGTTTTTTCAAAATACCTTCGAGTGAAAAAAAGTGCTCGAGAATCGTGCGATGATTCCCCACAATCCGATTAGATAGCGTAAGCCCTTGCTCCTCCATTACGGTACTTTTTTTTTTTTTTTTTCTTTTTTCATCGCAAAGCACGGGATTCGAGTGTTTTTCAGGTCGATAATCTCACGAGTCGAGGGGACAAGAGGTGAGTAATTATAATGACGCAGTGCATGAAGACGACGATGAAAAAGTATAAAAAAAAAATTAAAGAAGTACATTAATATTAAAAATTAAAGTTTTTTTTTTTCTCCCTGCCCAGACGTGCAAAGATTATGCTTAATTAATATTCCCTCGGGCTTATTGCTACGCGGTAGGTATACTCTCTGCAGCGGCCAATCAATTTGTGACCGACGACTTACTTTTCTCAGCGATTTTTTTCTTCCAATATTTCTTTTTATTTTGCGTTCGGATTTTACCGCAAAGTGGTAAATGCGATTCAATCAAGTATAATCGATATTCACGAATAAAGCGGAATCAACTGTACGTTTTGATTAGACTGATATCGAGTCCGTACATTTTTTTTTTTTTTTTAATATT
>NW_019379673.1:213099-271978 GCF_000648655.2 Copidosoma floridanum
CAAAGGATAAAGGGGTTTAAGGGGGGGGGGGGGGTGAAGGACGCACCGAAACGTCACAGCAGCGACGTGGTGGACTCTTGCGTGCTCATGTCGTTGGGGTAGGCTCTCTTGGAGACTCCGCGAATCAGGCGCTCAGCCGAATCGCGGAGCTCGAGAGTTTGATGATGTATGGATTTCTCGAGTCACGCTGAATTTTTTTTTTTTTTTTTCCTTTTACCCCGATCGAGTTTCCTGGAATAACTCGCGCTTACGTAAATTTGCCGATTCGAGGGATACATTTATACGGACGACCGTCCGTCATGTCGCGCGAATCGGAGCGCAAAAGCCTAAATTCAAGATACTTATAAATTAATTAAAAAATGAAAGTACAGAAGAAAAAAAAGAAGAAATTCTCGTTCAGCACCTCTGGATAACTCGTTGCCACGTGGAAATATTCTATATATCTGCACGGCACGACGATACGAAAGGGGAAAAAAAAAAAAAAAAAAGTACCAAGGTTTATGATTGGGACGTCGCGCCGGGGAGAGGCGCCGCGACGAAAACCACGACGCCGCGGTAGCAACGGCGGTCGCTCGCGGACCGGGGCCATCCGGCCAACAGCCGCGAGCAGGAGCTTTCGCGCCGCCACCGCGTCTATATAGATATACGTGTACATCGAGCGCGCCACTCATGCTCTATTGATCGAAGCTTTTTTTTTCTCTCCCTCAGTAAGTGTCATTGATTTTTTCTTCAAACGATACGGTTATATATTTGGTGGGTTTTTAAAAAATAAATAATTTTATTCCTTACACCTTCTACGCGAGTCGGGGAAATGAGTATTTTTGTACGGGGGAAATTAAGTTGTACGATGGCTCCCGTGAGTATTTTAAATTTTAATCAGGTTGAAGATGTATATTTTTTTTGTCGGCTCTTCGAGTTCATGCTGGCCGCGTTCATTAAATCGTCTATTATAAGCTCTTAGTGAGGTCTTGGAGCTGCGATGTGTTCTAATCACCGTAGGAGAGACAATCCAAATATATATACAATTGCGTCGCGAAACTCGGTAAGTACGTGACGCTTGGCTGGAAAGGCAAATCCCTGACTGTCCGACGGTTAGTCACTGCTCGGCGCGTGCCATTATTTACGCTCAACGAGTTTAAAAATTATTTCGATCGAATTAACTGTTTAATCTCGACGACTTTGCAAAACAATGTAAAAATTGTGCACGCTTATAGTCCGTGCGCAACGTTTAACGTTGGTTCAGCGGGTCAACGGGCGCCCGCCTCATATGGAGCTAATCGAGCACCTCCGCCACCGACCTTCGATAGCCGTGATCGTCTAGTGGTTAGGACCCTACGTTGTGGCCGTAGTAACCCAGGTTCGAATCCTGGTCACGGCAATGCTCTGCATTGTCACGGTGAAGGTTTTTTTTTTTATTTTAAATCATTTTTCTAAAAAAAAGAAAAAAAAAATTTGATTAATCACAGCACGGGATCGTTAATTTTTTATTTTACGTGCAGCTGGATGATTGAGATTTTTGTTTTCGCTTGATTATCGAAGCTAAGCAAGGGTTTGTCAGTACGAGAATCAATGCTAGAGCGAATTTATATTTTTATTTTTTTTTTTTTGATTGAAAAAAAATGACAAATTTTTCGATACGCCTATAAACACCAATGGGAATGATTATGTGAAACGTTTAAAAAAAAAATTGTGGCGCAACGAATTCGTGGCCGTTTTGGCGTTCCAGATACTTTGATTGACCCAATTAATATAAATTTGCCAATGCTCGAATTCCATTGAGCCAATAACACGAACAGCCGAAAAGTGTGTTATTGAGAGCGCGTTGCTGATGGTGTGTAATGTCGAAAGCCAGGGTATGTACGCTAAGAAGAAAAAAAAAGAAAAAAAAATGATGATCGCGACGATTTCTTCACGCGAAAAGTATAAATTTCCCCTCTTACTTTGAAAATTTCTCAGTCATCGACCAAGCGCCAAAAAAAGTGTTGTTGATAGGGCCTTGTAACGGTATGGATTTTCAATTCGTCGTTTTTGCGGTTTTGGCGATACTCGCAGTGTTTGGTGAGTTAAAAAAAAAAAAAAAAAAAAAAAAAAAAAGAAAATCAACGCAAATTCCGTCATGATTTTTTTTTAGTTTAGCTTGTTACCTAAAATAAGGAAAATCGTGTGTAAAGGCTCAAGTTCGCAAGACGTTTATGTTGTATGGACTTGACCGGTCACCCCTGAACTCGAAAAAAGCGCTAAGAATGATATCGCTGGGAAGCGCAAAAACGCGGACAAAAACAATCGTCGCAAATTCCAAGTCGAGGGCGAGAAATTTAATTTTCACGACAGTTATGAAAAGGCTATGAAAAAAAAAAAAAAAAAAAAAAAAAAGGAATAAAACCGAAGGGCGGCAGGGAAGGAGGAGATTGGGATTCCATATCCGTCTCGGCGCCGCTCTCTGTGCCCCTCGTGCACACCGCGTCTCCCCCGTGCGGCGGAGCCAATCGGGATTTTCCATCGAAGGGAAAAGGGAAATTCCGTCGCCGCAAGACGCAATCGACGACTCCAGACGCCGATGGGTAGGAAACGACATTTACACGACTGATGGAAATTTTAATGCGTGAAATTGTTTCCGCGCGCCCGCCGTGCCCCAAAAGAGGGAACGCGTACGAGGAAAACGCCGCGGATCTCGATTATTCCTTTCGGAAAATTTTTTTGGCTATTTGTTTTTTTTCTTCTTATGGCTACAGTAGGGTTAGCATCGCCGGAGCGAAAGTCCCTTTGACGAGCACTTCAAACGCGCGTTGAGACTAACGTATACGGCGAAGGAGCGACTTTCCAGTCAGATAGGCCTCCCCCGATCGATCCGAGGGAAGATCGGTACAGATGCGCGCGGCGTCTCGGCGAGGGTGCACGGGAGCGTGAAGTTGCACGGTAAATTGAGTTTTGGTACGTTACGAGTGAGTAACTCTGCACGATGAAGCGGAGGAAAAGTTTGATTTGACAGTTTTTTAAAAGTGGTTATGGAACTACATCCGTTGATTAGAACAATGGGGTTTAGAGTACTAGATTTTTTATCCTTCGAACTTATTATGATTGAATTTTGTTGTTTAAGCGTGTATTTTAAAGGTCTTTTTATCTTGTCAAATGTTTAAGAATAAACTATAGTTATTCAACAGTCAACTTTGACCATAGATATTTATCTTGTGGTCGCCAATAGTTGGGGATTTTGGGTCATTCAAAATTACAAGCGATTTTTTCGAGGATTTTTTCGGGAAATTTTAATCTCCGGATAAGCAATGATATTAGCTGCGCAAAACAAGATGGACATTCAACTAAAGATAATTTCAAAGCTCACGACAGCCTATACGTAACATAAAACAATAATGTAAACTCTTTTAGTGAAAATTACTCATTTTTTCGAAAATTTACGATTGTGTCCATGTATGGTTTACCGACGAAGAGAAAATTACAATTCTGTGCCTTAACGTTCACTCCCATAGTGTTAAATTGTGTTAATTTCGCGAATTTACTCAAATTGTCTCTCATATTCTTCTGAAGTTGTAAATAAATCAAATTCGTTACAATATTAGCATACCTTCACACCGAACATTATTTCGTTTGTTCGAACAGTGTTGGGTTTACCTAGTGGTAAACTGTCCCACTGCGGGGCGTACGTACCAGTTCAGCATCACTACTTGTATTACGTTGCATTCACTAAACTTTCCCCATTTTTTTTTTTTTTTTTTCCTCGTGAGGAATTTCATAAGCCACGAGTTACACCAGCTTCTCAGGTCCCCCACCATCAATCGTCAAAATTAAACTAGGAGCGTTTAAAAAAAAAGGATGGAGATTTTGCACGATAAAGGCAATATGCCGTGTATATACGAGGGGGGACACTCCGTACAATGCGACATAGAGAGGCACGCGTTACCCAGCGTCTTGCTCGCAATCTGGGCGAATGGGATATCGTAAAACGGGGACGCGCGAGCGCGTGTAATAAAAGAAAACTCTATACATATACCAGTGCCGTTTCGCTTCCCGGGACCGCGATGCCATAAACTGGTGGTGGTTCGACGTTAAGTGGACGTAAATTCGGGGGAGGAACGCGCGACGTCCCTCGTGATTTTCTTCCCTCGTTATTACACGCCGTTATGGACTATTGATGCGCCAAATAAGCCAACTTTGGATTTATTACCATTGGCCTCTTCTTTTTCATGTAAATACAGTGACGTTGCTCGATCATCGTTTTATCGGAAAATAATTCGGAAGCTGCATGCAGACATGGTCGAAGTTAAAAAATACTTGAGCTAGGGAATAAGAGACCAATTTTCGGCACAGGTGAACTCAGCTAAATCATCGGCACTCGTGGCCTTTGTATGGATACACTTTGTACACATCATTTATTTATGATCATTTATCCATTTGATTTTTTTCATTCAAAATTGTCCAGTTTAATGGAACTGGTTAACCACTTAATTGGTGGACCATAGCTTTGGTTGTCTATAAAAATTATTATCCACGCCACCACGATGTGTTTTGTGAAAAAAAAAACAAACAAACAAAAATGTCAACTACGCACTTTAAACGTAAACTTTAACACGCTTGGATTTACAGTGTACGTACGCACTAATAGCGATTATCAGCGCGGCAGCCACGCCGTGACCATTTACGTTCGGGGTATTCGAATAATCGCTGCAATTATCGGATCGGTGATTCAGTGCCTCCCCCACGCTTGTAAATGTATACATAGGCACTCCAGTGTTATCAGCTGTACACTCGAAAACGTTTATTACAATGAGACGATGGTCAAATGGAATCAAGTCTCACCAAGAGCTATAGAGTGTAATATATACACTTGAGGTGCTGTACAGAAGCAGATGTCACCTCGATCGAGCGAAAAAAAAGTTTAGAGAGGTAATATACGTAAAACGTCGATTCCAAGACTATTTCGAGTCTTTCGAACGAGACCAATATAGCCCATACTGTACGGGCGTTGAGTTCAAAGCTTCAATTTCGCGAAACCAAGTAACAAAAGCTTCGCCCCCCACTGATAAACATTAAAAGATCATCGGATGAACCGCTCCAAAGCCGTTCCCTTAAAACTTGTTTTTCCCGAGAGCGGAGTATCGTCACCCTCTCTCCTTGGATTTCTATTTTTACGATGTTTTTACACCCCCCCAAACAAAGAGAGTACATATAGTCAACGCCGGAGGAGGAGGGGGGTGTAAAGGTAACAAAACCAGAGCCGATGGCGTGGCGAGTAACCTCAACCCGTCAACCTACTCGTTGCGCGTTAGGCGCACACACACACGGCAACAACTTCAAAGGGCGTGCAGTGCGTACATATGTGTGGTATACATGTATACAAGCGGCGATAAGCGTCGCACATCGGATGAGATTCGCGCGAGCGGGTATTAGGTCGGGGCACGCATGAACGGTCAGGTGAACCCCGTCTCGACCCTCTTCTCTGACTCTCTGCTGGTATATATACACGTGTGTTAAACAGGTACACGCTAAACTGCCCGGCAAAGGATTATATTTTTAGTTCAATTTGCCGCTCGGATAAAAACGCAAAACGGGGGAAGGGGGACGGTGATACCTTTCAAAGAGCTGGTGGTGTACGACGCGAGGTCGATGTGTACGTGTGGTTACACGCGAGATACGGAGGAGCTTTTGTGTGCGAGGGGGTGCTTTGAGCTGATATTACCCCCCCCCGGTATATCTACACGTAGGGTTTGGGGTGCCATATATTCGTTCGTCTTGTTGAGTGTTGTTTTTTATCGTGGATATATAGGTGGAATAGCTGCGCGCGTCGTCGAACGCGCACACACCGAGTAGATACTGCTCGTTAGAAAACAATTATAACCGTGTGTATATGTAACTATAAAGCAGCCAGTGGGTGCAGCAGAGTTTGTCCGCAAGATGGGGACAATCCGGTTTTGGGAGTTGGACGCGTGGAACCATGAGGTAAGTACGTAAGTATACATGTCGTTCGTTGGCTTCAGCTCGAGTGGTGTAATTTGTATTATTTTTACGTGTGTTCCGAGGGATTTTCGTGTTTTACGCGGGTTTGCGTGAAGAAAACTCTTGAGAGCTGCACGTATACGCAAATATATACGTGGCTAGTGGAGCTTGCTCGTATTTTTTAGCCGTTGGTCGCAGTCGTGCTCGAGTTCGCATCGCCGAGAGAACAAGAAAAGACTCGCTTTCTTTGAATACGTAAAATCTTTTGGATTTTTTGCGTCAGTTCTGTGAGATATATATGCTGTAGATCTAGTTTGCAAAACGTTATTTATTTTTACCGAACCAATCAAAGTTAAAGAATTACGTTCGTACACTTAGAAACATGAACGATACGAATCATATAGTTTTAAAATTTTACGAGATGGACGAAAATTGCATGACAGCACGGCAAAAATATATACATATACACCAACAATGTAAACTTCCGTGACATTTAATAGTTATTTACGTAACAAGTGCGGAAAAGACGATTTCCCGCACGAGTAGTGATTGACTCACACGAGTGCCGGAGTTGACGGGAACTAGTACCAGTTGGGCACACGAGTGCGTAGCACGAGTGTGATCGCAAGGTACGAGTTACCATCACCGGCCACGAGTGCGAGTTTATCACACGAGTGCGGGAAATCGTCCCGCACGAGTTGCGTACAAGTTTTTTCGCAATGTGTGAGGAAAATAGGTACAAAATAGGTTTGAATTTTGATTTCCAGTGTGTAGCAAAATTTTTTCCGGTTTGTGGCAAAACCTTTTCCACACACCTTTTCCGCACACTTTTTCCACACCTTGTGCGACAAAAACCTTTGCCACACACCTTTTCCGCATACTGTGCGGAAAAACCTTTGTCGCACACTATGTGGGAAAATCGATTTTCCACACTAATACCAGTGCGGAAAACACCCATTTTCCGCACACTTTTGCGAAATAGTAGTTTTCCTACGAGTTTGAAAAGTCTATATTTGCGAACCGAGAGGTTTGCGGCCTGAGCCGTAGGCGAGGGACGTAACGAGGTTCGTAAAGGAGACTTTTCGAACGAGTTCCGGAAAACTGCTTTTTCGCCCGAGGAAGTACCAGCCTCCCAAAACCACCCGAGTGCGGAAAAAAAAATTATACTATTCATCGTTATTATTCTTTTGACGACGGGGCATACTTATTTATAGGTTTGGATAAGAAATTTTCGCATCTCGATTTTTCCAAGTGCCAGTAAAAATAGATTTAAGCGTTTGCCACACGCCTCGTACTGTTATCACTCTTGTACTCATGAAAAATGTAATTAACGATGGGTTGGAAACAAAAATAGAAAAGAAAATGTAATTGTACATATTGAACTCCTAATCAAATGCTTGACGTATCTTTTTTTTGTTTTTTTCAGAACCACACTTGTTCCCACACTGAAACCGAAGACCTTCGAGAATCTGAACTGATCTAAACTGCTCTACGCATCAGCAGCTGTTAAGATGCCCACCATGGAATTTGTTAAAAGTAAAACCGATCATGTATAGCTCAAGCATCAACCACTGCGACCCAATTGAACAACTACAATGGGTAAAATGGTAAAATGGCACGGCGATCGTTATACAAAGTTTTTAATGTCCGGCTGAACTTTACCAGACGTGTTACCGAGCACCGGACGGACTATATTAAGTAACCCGCGGCCAAATGTTTGCGAGCATATCGAGGTCCTGGAAAGGCCGTTCGCCCATGTGGGTCCTCTCGTGGCTTGCGAGACTGCGACGCGCAATGTATAATAACGGAGAACGAAAAAGAAAAAAGGTCCGATACAGGGGTAAAAGGAAGCATGACAAATGCAAAGAACGAATGCGATGGGACGCACAAAGGGAGCTCGTACATATGTAAAAACGCGAGAGACAGAGATAAAGAAAGCACAAAGGGATATGGCACCGAGTAGGAAGTAAAGAGATACTCTCTCTACCTTTACTGCTCCTTTTCTTTTTATCTCTCACATAGATACGTACATATATATACACGTGATTTTTCGTGCACAAAAGGATGAGAGATGATACAAAATAGATACACATGTACAGAGAGAGGAAGATGCAAGGCCGAAATTGGTTGCGCGAGGAATCCTGTGAAACTTTACACTGTGGCACAGTATACATACATACGTACGTATAGAAATCCCCCCCCCCAAAAAATTTAATTCAAAATTGAAAAAAAAAGAATAATAAAAAAATGTCGAAACTCGCAGTGGGAGTTTCATTTTCGATGGATTTTTCCCCAAAGTGGAAGATATAAAGAAAACCAATGAATCTTTGCAAAGAAAAACTATACGTAGGGTTGGATCGGGCGCAAAAGACGGGAAAAACGTCTCTCGGCGATTTCTCTAATTGATGCCCCGCTTATCTGATTGATTCCGCGCAACGGAGAGGCTGAAAGTACCCTGTACGTGTACAACACGTACGAAGGAATCTTGGCTGATTAAATTTCCACTTCTTTTTTTTTTTTTTTTTTTTTTTTTTTTTTTTTTTTTTTTTTTTTTTTTTTTTTTTTTTGCAAGAAAGTATCTCTTGTGTAGCAATGTCGTTACTTCCTATGTATAGAAACTGGAGCGGACGTCCGTCTGCGTGGGTGTGTGATCGACAGGTGGTGGAGACGCGGCTACGCAGCTTGTCTCGTAAGTATATATACCTGGGCACGTCTGTCGATTCGCGACAGTGTAATCTCCGCTTTGCCCGCCCCTCGACAACAATAGGCTCATCGATATTCACAATCTTATATGTGTATTGGTATCGAGAGATGAAAAAATTCGTATAAATCGTATCCTTTTTTTTTTTTTTTTTTTTTTTTTTTACGAAAGTAAGAAAACAGCGAGAAATGACGATTACAATTCTCGATTATATTTGGGACTTTTGTAGAGTAAGGTCAAGTATAGCCAATTTACGGACACTTTTTTTTTGGGTTGCAAACAACTGTCTCATCGAAGCATGAAAAAAAAAGATATTTATTGCAACTAATAATTTGAAGAAACACATTCGTCATTTAAAATAAATGGATAAAATAAATAAAATAGCCCAATAATCAGGTAATGAAAAACAACACCAGTCCTGGTATTCAAACAGAAACTGCATACTAATAATATTGCAAATAATCCACGTCTTCATTTTCAAGTAAGTAAGTATATATGGACAAAAATTAGTGATAACACAAGCTATATGTATATTCATAAAAAATCACGTTTCTTACATTATAAAATTGCCTAATTATTGGATGTTTGTACAGTTAAAAAAAAGGGGAGGTGCTACGTATACGACAGGAGAATTGCAATTTTGAGAAAATCAACGGACAACTTGATTTGCCATGTATTTACGATTCTAGTTTTACTCTACTAATTGGGTACTTTACCCTCACTTGAGTCTCAGAAAAAAAAAATCAAAGGAACTTTCAAGGCCCTCGCGATGGAAACTCCACCAGCCACCCTAAAATGTAATCTTCTTTACCCTGCGCCAAATCCGAGAGTTACCGGCGGTATATGACACACACACACACGCGCGCGGCAGTTCGGCAAGCCGGCCGCTCGATGTCGTCGCGGAAAAGCGGCTAGCGATTTTCAAATATTCATACAACCGCGCTTCGCATATAGTCGAGCCGAAGACGCGCATCGATCGGCATCGCGAACCCAAACGAGCATGGGCCAAAAAATCGGCAAGGGGCCGAACGATCGGCGGGAGGACCTGTCGGCCGAGCGCTGGCGAGTACTCGCCGAGAGCGCGCGGGTGGTCACAAGAATGGACGAGCGCGTCAACGCCGAGGAGTCCTTTCTGCGGGGGTACGACGAGCCACGGATTGCAGCGAAGATCGAGTGGTGGCTCGACACCGAGCGCTCGAAAATTACCGATCCCCACGTCGCCCCCGGCCCAGACTGCCCCGTCGTCCTCGAAAAGGCCTTCATGGAGGTTTGACTTTTTGGTCGCGCCACTATACACCGGGGATTAAGAGCGTGTTGTATTTTTTTTTTTTTTTTATTGTTTCATATAGCTCGCGAGCGCGGTGAGTTACAAGACGCGGCGGGATTACGAGGCGGCCTACGGGGGCAGGTGGGCCAAGCGGGCGGAGGAGGTGGCCGAGAGGCAGAGGAGGGTGCACAGGAAGCTGGTGGAGCTCGAGGATTCGGGGGCCGCCGGGAAGGAGTTGGCTCGGTTGAGGGCCAAGGTGGCGGGGAACGCGCGCGCCTGCGGGAGGATCGAGGCGAGGGATCGGCGGCGCAGGCGGGAGTTTGCCGAGAAGGTGATTTTTTTGTTTTCTGTACATCTTGATGTGAGGTTTTTGAATTGGAAATGAAACAAAAAAAAAAAAAAAAAAAAAAAAAAAAAAAAAAANTGATACAGACAGACTTGTACATAATTATTGTACAGATTTATAAACGATTAAAAAAAAAAAAAGTTTTTTTTTTAAAAAAAAAAACCCATTAAAAAAAAAAAAAAAAAAAAAAAAAAAAAAAAAAAATACAGGTTTGCGACATCGATCAGGGAAACATGGAGTTGTGCAGGAGAAAAGTCAGGCAGATCGTCGAAGAGTTTCGGAGGAACTGGGAGTACTGAGTCGTCGCACGTGTGCGTCTTGGGGGACAAAAAAAAAGGCTGCCAGGGGATTTTTTTTTTTTCACTCGTCGGTCATGCAGGTGTATATTTTCATGTAATTGTTGGTTGTCGAATAAAGTACGTGTTTTACATAATTATTACGATGCGTCGAGGAAAATTTTGTCCAACCGAGAGAAGTATAAACCAGTTTTCTGCCAAGAGCTTGGATCGAATGAAGAAAAAAAAAAAAAAAACTCGTGCACCGGGCAAAAACTCTATGAGGAAAATCACGAGAAATATACCGTTTTTGTTCCCTATTTCGATAAAAAACTTTTTTTTTGAGGCACGTTTTCAAGATACGGCTCATTTTACTCGTAATGACATGTACTATGAGGTAAAAATTTTGAACACGGGTTTCAGTGAGGGTGACACTCTTTTTCAGCGATTTACATGTAAAAACCATACACAAACAGATCTCGCGTTCACTGAATCCCACGTTCAAAATTTTTACCTCATAAGACATGACATCGCGAGTAAAATGAGTTTAATTTGAAGGGTATGCCTAAAAAAAATAAAAATTTTTTTCTATAAAAATAGGGGTAGGGACATCATTTGTTAATTTCCTCATACGCATGACGTAGTCGTGTATGTTTTGATGAAATGGGTCGTGCACATTTTCCAAAGGATAAAGGGGTTTAAGGGGGGGGGGGGGGGTGAAGGACGCACCGAAACGTCACAGCAGCGACGTGGTGGACTCTTGCGTGCTCATGTCGTTGGGGTAGGCTCTCTTGGAGACTCCGCGAATCAGGCGCTCAGCCGAATCGCGGAGCTCGAGAGTTTGATGATGTATGGATTTCTCGAGTCACGCTGAATTTTTTTTTTTTTTTTTCCTTTTACCCCGATCGAGTTTCCTGGAATAACTCGCGCTTACGTAAATTTGCCGATTCGAGGGATACATTTATACGGACGACCGTCCGTCATGTCGCGCGAATCGGAGCGCAAAAGCCTAAATTCAAGATACTTATAAATTAATTAAAAAATGAAAGTACAGAAGAAAAAAAAGAAGAAATTCTCGTTCAGCACCTCTGGATAACTCGTTGCCACGTGGAAATATTCTATATATCTGCACGGCACGACGATACGAAAGGGGAAAAAAAAAAAAAAAAAAGTACCAAGGTTTATGATTGGGACGTCGCGCCGGGGAGAGGCGCCGCGACGAAAACCACGACGCCGCGGTAGCAACGGCGGTCGCTCGCGGACCGGGGCCATCCGGCCAACAGCCGCGAGCAGGAGCTTTCGCGCCGCCACCGCGTCTATATAGATATACGTGTACATCGAGCGCGCCACTCATGCTCTATTGATCGAAGCTTTTTTTTTCTCTCCCTCAGTAAGTGTCATTGATTTTTTCTTCAAACGATACGGTTATATATTTGGTGGGTTTTTAAAAAATAAATAATTTTATTCCTTACACCTTCTACGCGAGTCGGGGAAATGAGTATTTTTGTACGGGGGAAATTAAGTTGTACGATGGCTCCCGTGAGTATTTTAAATTTTAATCAGGTTGAAGATGTATATTTTTTTTGTCGGCTCTTCGAGTTCATGCTGGCCGCGTTCATTAAATCGTCTATTATAAGCTCTTAGTGAGGTCTTGGAGCTGCGATGTGTTCTAATCACCGTAGGAGAGACAATCCAAATATATATACAATTGCGTCGCGAAACTCGGTAAGTACGTGACGCTTGGCTGGAAAGGCAAATCCCTGACTGTCCGACGGTTAGTCACTGCTCGGCGCGTGCCATTATTTACGCTCAACGAGTTTAAAAATTATTTCGATCGAATTAACTGTTTAATCTCGACGACTTTGCAAAACAATGTAAAAATTGTGCACGCTTATAGTCCGTGCGCAACGTTTAACGTTGGTTCAGCGGGTCAACGGGCGCCCGCCTCATATGGAGCTAATCGAGCACCTCCGCCACCGACCTTCGATAGCCGTGATCGTCTAGTGGTTAGGACCCTACGTTGTGGCCGTAGTAACCCAGGTTCGAATCCTGGTCACGGCAATGCTCTGCATTGTCACGGTGAAGGTTTTTTTTTTTATTTTAAATCATTTTTCTAAAAAAAAGAAAAAAAAAATTTGATTAATCACAGCACGGGATCGTTAATTTTTTATTTTACGTGCAGCTGGATGATTGAGATTTTTGTTTTCGCTTGATTATCGAAGCTAAGCAAGGGTTTGTCAGTACGAGAATCAATGCTAGAGCGAATTTATATTTTTATTTTTTTTTTTTTGATTGAAAAAAAATGACAAATTTTTCGATACGCCTATAAACACCAATGGGAATGATTATGTGAAACGTTTAAAAAAAAAATTGTGGCGCAACGAATTCGTGGCCGTTTTGGCGTTCCAGATACTTTGATTGACCCAATTAATATAAATTTGCCAATGCTCGAATTCCATTGAGCCAATAACACGAACAGCCGAAAAGTGTGTTATTGAGAGCGCGTTGCTGATGGTGTGTAATGTCGAAAGCCAGGGTATGTACGCTAAGAAGAAAAAAAAAGAAAAAAAAATGATGATCGCGACGATTTCTTCACGCGAAAAGTATAAATTTCCCCTCTTACTTTGAAAATTTCTCAGTCATCGACCAAGCGCCAAAAAAAGTGTTGTTGATAGGGCCTTGTAACGGTATGGATTTTCAATTCGTCGTTTTTGCGGTTTTGGCGATACTCGCAGTGTTTGGTGAGTTAAAAAAAAAAAAAAAAAAATTTATTCTGTACAGTGCACTATAGAGTAAAAAAATACCTTTTGAATTTTAGCTAGAGGAGAAATAGTTTACGCCAGAGATTACGAGGATTGCGAGGATATATGCTCGAGTTCCGATGCAGTTTTTGAAGATGACAGATGCGACTGCGACTCCGACTACAGCGTGGGCGAAGGTGCATTTTTTTCTCTTTCTTTGCTACGATGTGAACAGACTTGGGTACAAATAAGTATTTTATAGATTTTTCAACAATCAAAACAAACATTTTTTTGGTCCTGGGTGAAGTGCATTTTGTTGCAGCAATCTTATGTTATCCAACACTGTATACAAATACCGAGAGAAAAATTTTTTCTGGCAAACGAATGTTTGAATAAAATATTTCAACACTTTGACTACTTTTTTTCTGAACTTCTTTTTTTTTTCTTTTTTTTTTTTGTATTGTATTTCTTTCGTTGGAAAAAATGTTGTAATAAGTAGTAATAGAAATAAAAAATTTGTTCACCATAAGAATGATTATTAGTAAAAAATTGGACAAACAGCGGTGCATGAATCTATATGTAAATTAAAAATGATTAATCACACAAAGTGAGCGATTTCGTTGCAGAACGAGAGTACGATTCTCGTCGGAAACGCCAAGCTGGTCACCGTAAATCGGAGAAGAGCCCGAAATGCAAAAAGGATCCGCCAAGCAGCGAAAACGGTACTTGTATAAAGTGTAATTTCAAGAGAATAATTTCCATGCATTTTTCCATCCCAACAATGACTTCCAGACGAAGCGCAAATAGTCGCCGACTACTTCAAACAGGACGCGGAGCCAAAGAGCCGCACGATTTTCGTGGCGCCGGAGCGAGACCTCCAGAAGCCGAAGAAAAAGAGCCACGAGGACTCGTCGGAGGACAGGGAGAACCTGCAAAAGCTGGACGAGGAGAGCGGGGAGAAGAGGCTGGCCGCGGCGAAGGATCCGGACGAAAGCGCCACCGTGAGCTCGCGCAAGCCCACGAAGCGTCCCACGAAGAAACCCAAGCCCACCAAAGCACCAAAGAAAAAACCAACTGCCCGACCGAAGCCTCGCGATGGAACTACCGAGCCACCGACCACTGTCCAGCCCAGAGCCAAACCTGGCAAGGCAAAGTCTACCGATAAGGACAACTTGGACGCGCTGATGTCCGAGGAAGCGATGACCGAGCCAAAGGCTAAGAAGGGCAAGACTCTTACTTCCAAGACAAGTGCTCCTAAAAAAGCTTCGCTCGACGAAGACAATTTGGAAGACGAAGCTGAAGATACGCCAAAAGCCAAGTCTAGTAAGACAAAGTCCACCGATGGGAAGGACAATTTGGTCGAGGACGCGCCAATGTCCAGGGAATCAATGGATGAGCCAAAGGCTAAGAAGGGCAAGAGTCTTGCTCCCAAGAAAGCTTCGCGCGATGAAGACGATTTGGAAAATGAAGCCACACAGCCTGAAGATACGCCAAAGCCAAAGAGTACTTCAAAAGCCAAGCCTGGCAGGACAAAGTTCACTGATGGGAAGGACAATTTGGTCGGGGATGCACAGATAATTACGCAGCCCAAAGAAACGATGGCTAAGCCAAAGCCAAATAAAAAAGTGAAGAGTCCTACGCCTAAGACAACTACTCCCAAGAAAGATTCGTGCGACGATGACGATTCAGAAGCTGAAGATTCATCAGCAGTCGCTACACCTGCGCCACAAAAGTCCAAGAGTACCAAAAGCTCTGCCCCAAAAGTCAAACAAAGTAAGACAAAGTCTGAGGATGAAGAGGACAACTTGGTCGGGGATGCACAGATAATTACGCAGCCCAAAGAAACGATGGGTAAGCCAAAGCCAAATAAAAAGGTGAAGAGTCCTCTACCCAAGACAACAACGCCTAAAGATTCGTGCGACAATGATGATTCAGAAGCTGAAGATTCATCAGCAGTCACTACACCTGCGCCACAAAAGTCCAAGAGTACCAAAAGCTCTGCTCCAAAAGTCAAACAAAGTAAGACCAAGTCTGAGGATGAAAAGGATAATTTGGTCGGGGATGCAAAACTCAAAGGTACCAAAAGCTCTGGTTCGAAAGCAACGAGTCCGAAAAAAGCTAAACAGCCCAAAGAAGATAGGGCTGAAACAACAACAGAGGCTTCGAGCTTTGAAAAGTCCAGTTCAAGCGAAGAACAAACAGAACAAGATAAAAATAATAAGGTTGTTCCAGCATCCCCAGAGAGCAAAAAAATAATACAAGACGTCATGAGGGACATGATAGGAAAAATTCCAAAGGCTCTTGGCAATGTTGGTCAGTCTCAAGTGACCAAGGCACCTCTGAATATTTTGGGAGTATTCATGCAAAACTTGGATAACAAAGTGAGTTTGATGAATAATTATTTTAAATTAAACGTTAGGGTGTCTAAGCAAATTTTAAACAAAAATATTTATGTAGGATAATCGGAAGCAGCAGTCGGGCCCAAAGTCTTCCAAAAAAAGTAAAGATGGCAAGTCTAAAACCAAGTCATCGGACGATGATCCAACCGTTGGTGCGGAAAATCCTGATAGCAGCACTTCAACTGATCCTGACGTCAGCACAGAAAAATCACGAGCCACACAAAGTACAAAGGCTTCAAATTCTGCAAAGCAGCGTTTGGGTTCGAAAGACCGGACTGACTGCGCTGTCAAGACACGGACTCAAAATATGGCACAGATGAATTACAAAGCCATGCCAGTTCCAATGTACTATTCTCCAATGGCGTTTATGAATCCAATGATGGGAGGGATTCCACACAGAAATAGTTTCATGTCGAGAATGCCGTCAGCCTATTATCCTGATTCTCTAATGGGAATGCCATTCAACTATAATTATGATAATTTCAATGAAAGGCAACAGAAGGAGTTGTGCAAGAAATCTACGAAAAATCCGTTAGATGTGATTAAAAAATCACTTGACTTTAACAAAAAAGAAAAATCATCCATTAAAACTTAAGAACAATTTGTTTACCTTTATTTCAAATGTGAATTACTAGGAATACGATTTTTTACTCTTATGTAGCAATTTTTTAAGCTTTTTTACACATTTAATAAATTTATACAAATAATCCTGGTTTTTTTATTTTTTTTTTCTTGTAACAACCATC
This sequence comes from Copidosoma floridanum, assembly GCF_000648655.2. Next base: position 229,524 of record NW_019379673.1, read on the forward strand.
AAATCTTTACTTCAAACTGTCTCTTTAAAAATTAATAAGTAAAAAAAAAAAGTACTTGAAACTAATGTAACATTAAACTGAAGAGTAGTGAAAGTAAGAAGAGATTTGCACTAGTTTATATTGACATATATATTATGAATCACAGTATAAAAAACACTAGCTGCAATCATGGAAAATCCTTTCACTGAACAACTTTCCGTTCACTTTTGACAACATTATCTGCGCCCCTTGCCCTTTCCCTTTTTAGAGCCACTCGACGAGCTCTGTTGCTGCTGTTGCTGTTCTCCACCCGACTGCTTTCCCTGCCTAGTCTTGAGCTTCGGAATGCTAGTGCCTATGTACTCCAAAAGAGAATTTCTGGTCGGATAGTCCGGATTGAACGGAGTGCCATCTTCCATTTTCAGCTGTACGCGAATGCGTCCGCGATAGAGGAGCTCCTTGCTGCGCTCCTTGGGATGCAATTTGTTCTCCACGCCGACGTTCATGCGAGCACTGACGAGAATGTCACGGATCTCCTGGTGAGTTGGATTCTCCACGCACTTGCTCAGTGGCATTTTGCGACCTTCCGCTAGGCTCCTTTTGCTGTTGATGTACACTGGATAGATGCAGATCCATCTGAACACGAAAGATTAAATTATAGCGAACTAAAGAGCTACACACGTTTTTAAAGAAGCCTTACATTTTGTTACAATCAACGAAAAGATATGAGACATCTGTTTACATTGCAACTGACTGTTGTCACTGTGCATTGAAGGTTAGATCGCTGTCAAGCGAAAAACAGCAGATTTATCGCATCGATTACACTCGAGCGTAAATTTTCAATTGTACGTAACAAAACGTTTATACTTGACGCAAATGTTGATAAGATGACAAGAAAAAACTCTCACCTTTCCATTTCGTTGTGCTTTTTCGTCGGATCCCAAACCATGTTTACACTCCGCGATCGCTATCAAAAAGTCGACTGCTCTTTTGAACGGACGTGGCGCGCCAGGATAAAGCAGATCGCACAAATTTTCATTTATTTACGTTACACGATTATAGGTAAATGGGCTTCAACGTAATTTTTTTTTTTTTTTTGATCAATTTGTGGTATTGTCTCCAAAAAAATTCTGAACAAAAAAGGAGTCTGAGGTGAATGTGTGGTCCATCCCGTTTGTTTATAAAAATTGTGATTGACTTGTGAAATCGACTCAATAGTAGATAATAATATACATCATTTAAGTAATAGGTACATTAAGAAAACACGATAAGAACAATCAATGTTAAAATGTTGTGTTACCTCGGGGGGTGAGGGTTAAAAAAAAATGAGGGCTCGTCCGGGATTTGAACCCGGGACCTCTCGCACCCGAAGCGAGAATCATACCCCTAGACCAACGAGCCATGTGCTACTAGAGTGCAAAATACGTCGATTGGAGTTACGAACTCTTTGGCTCCTTACATCGGATGCAGTGGCATCGGCGTTTAAAAACCGAGTACATTGTAGTGTAAAGATACATGTTTTTTCTATTCGGTAGACATGTTTAATGAGGGTAGGAAAATCCTGTATCGCTGTAAAATAGTTATGTTTGCAAAGGGTGAATTTTTCATTATGATTGGGAAAGTTGTTCAATTTTTTGCGATACGTCGAATGCAGTGTGATATAACTTGGGCACAATCGTTTTTTGGACTTTTGAAATAAAAAAAAAAATTTTTTTCTTGATTTTTAAATACAGTGCGTTCTTTTTGGGTGACAAAATCCCCATATTCACAATAAAATATCAGGTTTATAGTTTGTTCTGAAGTATTTGAAATCAAATATTTAGATGCTTATTTCAAACATTAGTACTTATTAATTTTTTTTTGTTAATCTATTAAATTGTAATGTAAAAAATTTAAATAGTGTATTACACTTTAAATTATCATATGGAGGAAAAAAAAGTTTAAAAAAAATATTAAAAGAATCTGTGTTCCTCGAGTCTAGATGTAAACAATTTAAATATCCTATATGAGCGTCAAAAACATAAAATTGCAAAGAGGAAAAAAAGAAAAACAAGTAACCCACACGAAGGGAGCAGGAAAGTTTCTTGTTTGGACAACGAATAAGCACAGTGTGATACAGACAGACTTGTACATAATTATTGTACAGATTTATAAACGATTAAAAAAAAAAAAAGTTTTTTTCTTCATTCACAAATGAAATGCATATCTCTATTCATAATAAAATATGAGGAAAAATTTCTTATAATTATTTTTTTGCGAAGTAATTGAAGTAAAATATTTAAATACTTTTCTCAACCGCTATTATTTAATTACGTTGCGATGCATTGCTTTTGCTGATGAAATTTTTTTTTTTTTTTTTAGCACTGCGTTGTAAGTGGTAATGGAAAAAAATGCTTAGCACAAGTAGTGAATTACACTATCAGCAAAAAAAAAAAAAAAAAAAAAAAAATTGTAAAATCACCCGTGCCCTAAGCCTGAATGTAAATAGTTTAAATTTCCTGCAAGATTTCGAAATGTAATAATTGCGAGGAGGAAAAAAAGAAAAACAAACAACCCACACGAAAGTTTCGTGTTTGGGTACAAAAAAGCACATAAAAAATGCTGTTGTTAGCGCGAAAAAAAAAAAAGAAAAAAAAAATTGTAGCACCGTAGACGAGAGAGAAAGATAAGAATTTCGACATTTCCGCAACTGGCGCGATTCGTACCTCAGATTTTACTTTGGCATGCGAAAAGTAGTATCTCGCAACTGCAGCAACTATTTTTTAAATAAATACCAATAGTAAACAGTTACATCGTAATCATGACAAAAAAAAAAAAAAACCTTGTATCGCAATATTGCCCAACACGCAAAAATCAATAGTTTTTCCGACTCGCCACCAGAGAAACACCGAAGAGATGAATTACGTGACCGGACTAGAGCACAAGACAAAAGTTGTCACGTAAGTGATCGATATACAACAGCCCCCCCCCCCCCAAAAAAAAAAGTTTGTTGAAAAAGAAACAATCCACGAGAGTGAGTATAAAATAAAGAAAAGCTCAATAATCGCTCAATGGAACGCTTGTAACCGCACACAAGTGGCTCGTTCACGGTCGCTGCAAGCGCAGAGCTTCGGAGGTCAGAGGCGCATGTGTGTATATAGCCCCCCCCCCCCCATATGGCGCGTGTACCGCCGATACATATATACAGCCGCGTCGACCCAATCTCTGTAGGTGTACACGCGCGCACGCGAGAGCTGTAATGTAACGGAGCGACGTTTATTGCGCAATATAATGATCATGATGATGTGACCCTGTCGGTGGACTTAGTTATGCTTGGGACCCATAACAAGTGCACCGGAATTTCTTTCGGAGAAATGCGAGGATTTAAAAAAAAAAAAAAAAAGCTCTCGTCGTTCGATCGAGGGAACGAAGGAATGAAAAGCCGATATGGTTTAGAGAGCTTTTTAAAACAAGTGGAACGAAAATTCTTGCTTCGGGCGGCGGTTTTTCATCGCATCACGTACGATTCGTCGTGGAACTATTTGAATTCAAAGCGTTCCAACGTATTCTCACCGCTTTGTATCTCGTAACAATACCTAACAACTCCGGGGAGATCGAAATCTCTGCGTTTTAATTCGCACTTTTCAGAAGAGAGAACAAAACGACGGGTGCATCATCACCGGATACTTGGGTATTTTTCGCGCACTCGAGAAACATTCCTCAGTGTGTATAAACGACGAAAACGTTTATGTTTAAACAAAAAAATCGAGTGCATTTAAATAACAGAAAAAGAAAAAAAAAAAAATCGATGGTAAATACAACAAGTGGAGACTTCGTCCTTATGGGCTTTTTATGAACACCCCCCCCCCCTACCTCCCGTCTTCGCATCGCCTGTACTTCCCCGCACCGCTGCGACGAGATACGTTCTGGCCCGCTCTTTTACAAACGTTACAAAAACGCGGACGAAGCGCCGAGGCGCGCGAAACATGCCATCGCCTACGCGTCGTCGCTTCTCGTGTCCCTGCAAGCTCGTCCTTTCCTCCGTTGTGCTGGTGCTATCTTCGACGCTTTTACTTGCTGATGGTGAGTGCACGCTTTTCTTTATACTTCTTCTTTTTCTCAACTCCCAATCGAGGTGAGATAGTTTTTTTTTTTTTTTTTTTCATAGAGGACGAAATATCGAGTGTTTCATTGCAACGGTTACATTTTACGTTGCTGATCCAAAAAGTATGCTTGCTTTGGATCTCGACGCGCAGATTGTTTTTGTCAAAAACATAAACGCGAGCACATATTGTAAACAATGAACCAAACGAGCCGTTGTTGGCTTTGTTTTATTATTCTTTTTCAAAGTGATTTCGTTGGGGGGGGGGGCGGGGGGATAAAAAAAAAAAAAAAAACAAGATCCAATTTTTCTCAATTTCTAGATCGTCCAGTAATTTACTTCGGCATCGTTAAACGGCACCCATTTGGCGCGCTGAAACCCATCAGCTAATACGCCCAATTAACCTTGTCCACTATATTAAATATGTTGCATCGCGCCAATGGGTTTAATGAAAAATAAAATATCGCGCAACCCAAAAACAAAAAGCACTTGCCCTGCAGGCATCAAAGTCTCTTTTAATAAAAGCATGCGAGTGTACGCGTCCAAAACGAGAACAAAGAGATGCGCATCGGAGGGTCGACTAAAATAGTTTTTGCACCGCGTGTATGATACACTTTTATGCAAATTTTCCATATGCCCACACACATACAAGCTTGTATCATTTGCAGATCATATCGGGTTCGACTACAAGACCCCGGGGAAGTGGCCGAAGCATTTCCCGGCTTGCGGCGGAGCGCGCCAGTCGCCCATCAACATCGACCTCCAGCAAGTCCAGTCCCCGGCTGTAGGTCGGCCTCAGCTGCGGAGCTCGGGCCACGAGGCTCGTCCGCTCAAAATGACGATAGTCAATAACGGCCACTCTGGTAAACTCGGATACCTACTCTTTGGCGAAAATGATTGATCGCGTACACGCAGAGGGGGAGAAAGAGAGAGGGACGCTCTCATACATAATCGTGTAAATTACAGTGCAGTTGTCGGGCGAGTGGAAGCCCCAGGACGCGCCGGCTATATTTGGCGGGCCGCTCATTGGGGTCTACGAGTTTGCTCAGCTGCACTTCCATTGGGGCAAGGGGAACGACAACGGCAGCGAGCACACGGTCGCTAATCACAGGTGACGGCTCTCTCTCTCTCTCTCTCTCTATTTGACATTTTTCTTGATTCTCCTGGTGTGCGTTTCCATCGAGACCTCGTTCGTTCATTGAATCGACTGCATTCGGTTTTCACTGGTTTCCCTCTTGCTGATGCTGGCAGTAAATGGTGTCTTGAAAGAGAGAAAAAGATCAATGCCTTGAGCACGAATTCTTATGTTTCTGAGTGTTTTTTTAACTTACAGTTATCCGCTGGAGATGCACATGGTTTACTGGAAAAAAGCTTACAAGACCATAGTGGAAGCTTTGAAACACGACGATGGTGCAGCAGTTGTGGGCTACCTTTTGTCAGTAAGTGTATACATATATACTTGTGCCATTAGTTTACTTTGAAATAAAATTCTGTTCTCATGAGAGATACATTTTTCTTCTTCACTAGCTCGACAAGAACGCGAATGTGGGGATTGAGAGGATACGCTCGAGTTTTCCAAATATCTTGTACCCGGGCCAAAAGACGGAGATTGATCCCTTTCCGTTGTCACTTTTCGACATTGATGTACTCAAAGAGGGATACGTCTCGTACTTGGGGTCTTTGACAACCCCGCCGTGCAGTGAATCGGTCACGTGGTTGTTGTCGGTGAGGGTGAAAAAAGTAACCATAGACGAGGTAAGAATCCTCCTGTTGTGCTATACATCTCAATATATTAGGCATTATATTATGAACTCGCAAAACTTTGCAGATGGAGTCATTCAGAAGGCTCAAGTTAAATAATGACGATGTACACAATTTTCGGCCAACGCAACCGTTAAATTCTAGGATCATCAACTATCACTTGGACAATCAGCCCTAGGTAGCATAATTATTATATACAACTTTGTGTTGATTCGAAACTAAATACTTGTTTTTATTTTTTAAATAAGATTATTCTTATAAATGTTGTTCGTTATTGGTAAAAAAATTTTTATTTAATTGTTGAAAGAGAGAGAGAGATATATTTTTGTATGGATTTTTTTGTATCATATTTATTTGTGTTATGGTTGTCTTCAGAAAAAATAAAACATGTGATTTTCCATACTATTTAGTTAATTAATATGGTGTACAACAAAATTGGAAGGTTTATCAGAAATCGATTGTGAGGATTGAACAAAAATCATGCTGTATCATTACAAACAAAAACGTAATTCAAAAAAAAGCAGATATATTGACTATTTATGTGCAAATACTTTTATTTTTATATACTTCCTACAATCTGTATGTATGAAAAAAAACTTTATACTTTTGCTCCATATACTTACTCCAAACAAATATGTAATGTTTTGTTTGTAAACACTATTATATCTAGTTTCAATCATTAAATGTTAATTAACGCATACCTTAGATAATGTTTTCAACTAAAAATTTTAAGTCAAGTCAATAATTACTGTGGAGACTGATAAGCTTGGGCTCTATACAGCTATACTGTGAATCCTCATCAAAGAATTAAAATTTTTTTGATACAGAAGAATATTTGTATCAATCTTAACAAGTATACTAATCTTAATCTACAGGTGCGTTAAAAAATTACTTTTGAGCTTTGAGTGTATACATCATTTTGTACAATAATAACTTGAGATTTTTACAATTCAAATAGTGATACAAGAACTTGGTACTTACCAAATGACTAACTTTACTAAAGCCCGTGTACATGTTTGAAGCAAGAATTCAGCCTAACGTTCTGGACAAACCTGCTACCTGCACAACCTGCTCGGCAAAGACAGACTTTTTAACCTGTGGTTACAGTCATGAAGAAACGCTAATAGATTGCTGTAACATTAAGAGGAATAATAACGAAAAAAAACGCAATCCAAGTAGATACTTACAATTCAAACGTGGACCTCACGAGACCTCGAGCTTGACGTGATCGTCCGATAAGTATAGGTATATTTCTTAATTCGCGCCGCGCGTTAAAGTTAGGTATGTACTTAACGATATAAAAGAGTCAAGTATTTACTGTACAATTACTCGAAAGTTGGGTACTTATTGATCAAAGTGAAGTAAGTATATTGACTATAAAATTACTAGTTAAAGAATAAAACGTAAGTGTGTAACCGCTTCTTTGACTTAACGACAATTTGATTATTTTGGTAAAGATAGGTTACACCTCTCAGCTTAAAGTGCTTCAGATTTTTGCCACTGTGTAGAGAGATCGTACGGTTGGCGCTAATATGCAGTCAACGAACTTCTCGCCGTGGTCACCTCGGAACGTCTCGTTCTTTGATTGTTTTCGAAATTCATTCCATTTTAACTCTCGTGATCAATTCGAACAAAACAAGTGCAAAAAATTGAAACACGTCAAAATTTACAATTGTAAATCCACAACTTGTGGATTCATATTCCAGAAAAACTCATAGGGGGTTTCATTTGTCTACAACTACAAGTGAAAGTTGGTCGCGAACGCGGAAAAGTGAGATTGGTCAAAGGAAGCTGTGGGCAAAAGCGCGCGGCTCTGGCCGGCTCGGCTCTCTTTTGCGCGCCGGTGCGTGCATGTTTTCTAGATTGATAATACATATTGCCCTTGTGCATAATATTTGATGAAAGAATAACACGTACCTACACACATCAGCACTTGAGAGTTTAGAGCGAATATCGGGGAAGTAAATGACCAGTACAACCTTGAAGTTCAGGTTTAGTAAATAACTTTTCGAACAATACGCAAGTTGATCGATGTAAAAGAAGAGCAGCAGAGAGTTGCCTTTATGAGAGCATCAGTTTATCGTCGCCGTCGAGCACCATTACAGAGGCTAAACACGTAAGTTACTTTTCTTCATACAATTCCAGCGTGTGTAGGTGTACATACTTACTTACCTGTTTGATTGCACAATACCTACAAGATTTGAGAAAGACAAACGGATCGAATGTTGAGAGAATGCCAACGATAAGTAATTGCTTTGTATCGTAGAATCGTTCATTGTCTTGTTGTGTTGTTGTACTTAACTTACCTGTTAATGCGGTTAACGAGTTTTGTCTTTGCGCCCTTTTTCCACACACACACGCAGGTACTTGCTCTCAAAAATCATGGTGCATACGTGTTTGTTTTTATGTTTTTTAATTAGTTGCATCATAATCTTCTATTACCGCGTCGATCCCAATTTTAATTGTATTCTATTTTTTTTGTTTTATTTTTTTTTCCTAAATAGATACAAAATGGATCAAAACACCTTGCAGGATGGTGCAGTCGGTGTAGAACAAAGCCCTGAGCCAAGCATGGCTGAAAGTCAGCAAATAAGTGGTACAGTCAATCTGCAGGACGAATTGACGTGTCCAAGTGCCAGTAGCAATGGTGACTCTCGCCAAAATTCTAACGACGCTGTCAACAATTCACATCAATTGGTTGTCATAGATGAAGCTGGCTTGACAACTGATAAGGCTGATGGTGTTCCTAGGGAGGTTCTCTGCAATCAAACAGAGTTGTTGAGCATCGATGATGTGCTCAGTGATTTCAAAAACTCCTCGCCCATCAACAAAAATGCTTACATAGATGATGGTAATCTTATTTCATTTGATAATAAAAGTAGAAACGCGTTATTATCCGATGATGTGAAGGACTCTGGTGGTCCACCCAAAAATGAAACACAGTCGACCCTATTGGATGATCTTATGGATAAACAAGTTTTGTTGAGCATACAAAAAAGTCTTCAAGACAGAGATAATAATATTTTTGAGAAAACTTTCATTTGTGATGATTCTGAGGATCCTTCTGTAGTTTTGACAAAGTATGCAGACAATGATGAAGTTAACACACAAAATAAAACAATTGATATAAAGCTACAGGAGACCGACATCAAAATGAACGAACCAAGTTCAGAAGTGTCAGTGACCAAAACTGTCTCTGATAAATTAAATGATCCAATTGATAATACAGTTGATAATAAAATCGCAGAACCTAAAGTTAAGCCTGTGGATTTATTAAGTAAAATTAACCCGTCAAATGTGTGTTTGGACAAAGAAAAGTCTGAGAAAAATAAAAAAGTTGCAGCTAATGCTGACTATACTAAAGATTCATATGTTGAAAAGATTCGCAAGCCTGATGGTGAAATTGCTTCTAATTCCGTGACCGACCAGCCAGGAGATGTGATAGACAAAATCCAGGCAATGCCGTGGCTCAAAAATCCACCTTCCACGTATGTAGATAATTTAATAAATTTCTGTGGTACTCACATGGTTGATGAAATATTTTACATGATAAATTTTTATAGTGACGTGCCAGTTAACCAATATTCTCGACTTTCATTGAGAGGTCTTCCAAAAAAAGAAGATTGTAACGAAAGTTACTATGAAGGCACTAAAAAAAACCCTAATAGAAGAAGACAAGGCAGAAGACAATCAACTGCAAATTTGGGAGATCAGCCTCTGGTTGAGAATGAACCGTCAGAGAATGTGCAAATAATTGAGTCTCCTCAACACTTGATTGATAATAGTCAAGTGAAAGAAACAAAACAGGCAATACCAACATTAGTCGACAGTAATAGTGCAGTGCAGCAAGATAAAAAGGGTACAACGTTGGAGCAAGAAAAAATGAAACTGAGCGACAATGATAAAGATTGGTAATGATTATTCTACAATATTAAAAGTAAATTCAATCATCGTTTATAATCCCACATCTCTTTTTTCAGGGACAAAAATAATTGTAATCTACCAGAGAATTTAAAAAACGTTTGTGACGGTAATGATGCAAATTCAGACACGGGACCTTTCGACAAATTTGGTAGATTAGATGGTCACACAGAAAAACACATGTTTATGGGGAAAGGAGGTCGAAGGAGAGAACAGGAGGCTTTTAAAAGTTTTTCTGAAAATGATCCTGGAGCTCTGAGACCTCGGCCTAGCGACGAAATACCAGCAAAGAAAGATGTACAGTTCAATAATAATCGTGAAAGGCCGATACATGGAAGATCTGGTAGTGACATGGATTTCGATTCTCAAAAAAATAAAAATCAAAAAACTGCACCAAAACCAGAAGTTCCAAGAAGCCAACAGAATCAGATTCCCTCGAACAGAAGACAAGATAATCAAAGGACACCTCAGAGCTTACTTTATCAAAATCAGAATTCTCACAGGAATGTAGACGGCTTTGACAGGTATCAAGATCGCTCCTTTTTAAGATTAAGGCAGCCAGCTCGTGACAAATCTCAAGGTATTTCAAATAAAAGTCAGATGCTTGACAACACAGCTCAGGGCAGTCGTACTGTAGCTCAGAATAGTGCTCAGAAAGATCAGGGTAATAATAATAATAAAACTCAAGATAATCATCATGAAGTTCAAAGAAATCATTATGGACAAGATGATAAGAATAGAAATTCTAATAGAAATCAAAATTATCCAGATAGATGTAAAGATGTATCCTTAAGAAATCGTGATCAACAAAGAAATCGAAATCCCTTTAAAAATAATCAAGATGCTGATATGAAACAAGACACTCAGTGCAGAAATATGCAACAGCAGCAGCAACGTGGAGAAATAGTAAAAAATAGAGAAAAGGCTGAAGAGTATTGGAACCCACCGCTTGAAAATGTTTCCAACAAAAATGAACCGAAAAATTCAAAATTACCGGAAAAACAGAAAATTAGCGTTGATCACGCTAAGCAGGCACTTGTCAAGACTCAAGAAAATTCCAAGTTGATAAGTAACACTGTCGTTAAACAAGAATCAGAAAACAAAGTAAATATTTTGCAAAATCAAAGACGCGGGTCCAACAGTTCGTTGAATAAAGTAGTTGTAGCTCCAGTTGCAGCTAAAGAACCTAAACCAGAAATTGTTAAGTCCAAAGACACTGTTAATCAGAGCTTAAACTCGGGATTGAAGCCTAATTTAGTAATGGCGTTTGAAGGAAATCAAAATGTTCAGTGTGCTCTAGGTTCGTATATTTTTTTCCTTTTTTTAAATCCGTTCCGCACGTTGATATTTTTTGTAAAATTGAATTTTTGTATTTGTTTATGCTTAGGTATAGATCCAAGTAAATATACACCCGTTAGCACCACCATTCAGGCCAATGTCAGTGTTACTACCCCAGCATACACATCTGTTGATACATCTCCAACTAACGACTGCCATCACTCCTATTTGGGCATTAACAAGGGCTCTTCAAGAGCGTTTGAAAGTTTTTCAAATGCTAAAACTTTTCAAAATCAAGATCCATCTACTCAGTATTCAGTTGGAGTAGAAACGCAAGCTGCGTCGACCAAATCTTCTGCTTACTACAACTATGGTGGTAGTAGCCTTTCAAATCACCAAATATCGGACCTAGAGATGTACCTGATTGAAAAGATATTAAAAGAAGGGGAAATCGTTGCTACTGCCAAAAGATACTTGGCTACGTCAGAAGCCAATTTATTTGCTACTCAGGTAAGCTTTTGTTCAGTTATATATTTTTTTTTTTTTTACTCTGCAAATGTTTCATGGATAAATTTTTTTTAGTCAAAACTCGAAGAATTGAGGTCGCACTTTATGGAAAATCAATCGCAAGATTATATACTTGACAGTAATAATCACCTCATAAGAAGTGAGTCGGAGTGTTCTTTCCTGGGGACACCGTTCCAGTATTCACCACAGCCACTTCTTTCACCTTCTCTGCCTAGCAATAACACACCTTTGCCTAACCAGGATCACCCAGGTGACGCTTTTTTACTATCATATGGACAGGCACACCCAAGGATGAATTTACGTCAACCTTTTCAACAACCTACTACTGTATATAATGCTCCACCCGGCTTTTCTTTCCATCACTACAACCCGAGCAATAACAACGCGCCATTAAGTTTTCCATTACTTGTTCCATTGAATAATCGAAACAGGGAATCAAAGGGCCCTGACAACAAATTTTGCCAACATTAATTGGTTTTTCACTTTTTTTTGGTTTTTTCATAGATTAATAGCATGTTTATAAAGCACATTGTTATTCAATTATTGTACTATTTTGAATTCTAGAAGTTTCTTTTGATAATTTACAATTGTGCGCAAAGTCCACGTTGTAAATTTATTTATTTTTTTTTTTTTCCTTCTAAACTTATATTTTTATACAATACAACTTGAGTTCGTAGTTATAAGTTTTCTAAACGACGTTGTTTTTTTTTTATTTTATTTTTTTTTTGTTTTGTTTTGTTAACTGTGACCAAACAGTTTGAACGAAAGTCAAAGTTGATACAAAGGTATCGGTAAATGTTTAATTTTGAGTTTTTGTACGGTAAAAATCATAAGGTTAACAATGATCTACGATTGTTAAGAGAAAAAAAGAAATTTAAAGATGTTTATCTTTTCTAAGTCATTTACGTAATAAATAAGTTGAAATACAACAGTTATGGAACATTAATTTCACGTCCCCCAAAAAATACATCTCAGGACGAGCGAGTGGTGGAAAAAGATACAATTTTCTAGCATTCCGAAGTAAAAGTAAACCTTTAATCCACTAAATGTCGTTCTACACTCAATAATTGCGTCGTTGGGAGAGGCGCCCCTAATTAAAGTTCCTGAGCACCGTGAAAAACGACACTGCCCCTCTAATCATCTGCAAACAGAAGAGCGACAATCATCATTCGACCAATCGCATTAAAATTAAGTAGGACTCACGTTTCCGAAGGACTCGATGTTGAGCTTGATCTGTCCACCGGCTAGCAGTTGATACGGTATCTGCGACCTCCTCAACAGAGCGAGCAGGAGAGTGTCGATCCTGAACCTGTCGCGCCTCAACGGTGGCACGAAGTACGCCGCGTCAGCCACACCTGCGCTCTTTTTTTTTCAATTGCACATTTACGTTTTAGTTGATATTTCGTTTTTTTTATTCGCCCCTCGTTTCTCACCTCTTGAAGCAACAGGTCGGGCGGGTACTGGCAAACAAACAGCTGAGTCGCCAAGATGAACAGCACCGGGGCGAACTTGAATTTCTCGGCAAAGGGCATGCTCTGGGTGGACAAAAAATGTTTGATTATTCGCGCACTTGTCTCGCGCGTCGGGTTGTGTACAGCGAGCACACGCACGCACCCCAGCCAGCAGTATACCGATGAGGGAGAGGTTGTAGGTGGTGCTGATGAGCTCGACGATGAAAATCTCGCTGGACAGGGTGGCTATTTCCCCGCAAAACCTTGAAAACGAAAAACAACCCAGTCCTCTTTTGGGCACAATGAAGACTTGCCCCCCCCCCCCCCCAGTAACTCACCCGATGATCTCGCAATGGTAGGCCACGCAATTTTTGACGTGATCCCTGATGTCTTTGGCGTTGTTCTCGAGCTCGTCCGGCTGGCTCTCATCGATCATCCGAGCGACGCGCTCCAACCGCACTTGGATCAGCCGAAAGTGACCGCAGGCGATCATTATGAGGAAAGCCACGGCCATGTCCACGCAGATGCTCGTCTGCGTGACCGTGAGGAGGCACACTATCTGCGCGCCCAGTAGGATCTCGTACTGGGGGCTGCTCTGTTTTTTTGCATTGACAAATCACAGGTGTGCTTTTTTTTTCAAGATTAATCCAGAAATCGGAGAATCAAGACTTGGAAAGATATTCACTGCTAACTTGGGATTAATGAAAAATGATGTGTTGCAGTGCAACCAGTGCGCGAAATCGGTTTAACAGTCTTGTCTTGTCTCGAAGGTTTCGAGGGACATTTTTTTTTTTTCACCCCCTGAGTCTCGAGCTTTTTTTTCTTTAGCATCAGGTTTCGTTTGGTAAGTAAACTAAGGGATGGGGGGGAGAAATCAAAATTATGCTGGAATTTTTATTTGGTACTTCTCCCTCGTCTGGAGACTTTTTAATTATTTTTTATCATTCATTTTTATTATTAGTATATGTACATTGGTTTTTACTGTTTGCATAGGGTATAAATTACTCTCTTGCAATTAAATGGTAAAAATATGGTTGCCAAAAGTAAAAGAACAAAAAAAAAAAAAAAACGACAGAGAAATAATACCAATTTACCATTATGGCACAGTGATTTTTTATAACTTTGTTTTTTTCCTCAGTGCAAGATTTTGACGACAACGCGATTGTGAGAATCGCCAACTTTTCGCACTAGTTACTTACCGTCAAATTTCGCCAGCCATTAATTGACTATCAATATGAACTTTGAAGTCTTTAAAGGACTTTTCAAGCGATCGAAAGATAAAAAAAAACTCATTCGTTAATTTTGGATGAATTTGAAGGATGACATTTATGTACTAGGTCAAGGCTCATCTATACAAGTGCACAAAAGAAAACAACAACTTTTAATCAAAAATGAAAAAACAAGGGGAGGAAACCCTTTTGCGCCTTCAAAGAAATTGTTTTACCTCGGACCAATCGAAAATTATTAAAAAAAAAAAAAAAAAAAAAAAAAAAAAAAAAAAAAAAAAAAAAAAAAAAAAAAAAAAAAANAAAAAAAAAAAAAACATCACGCACTCATTCACCTGGACATCGACGTAAAAGGGATAGGGCAGCACTCGATGGACCGTAGCGTTGCTCGACCCCGCCGTCCATTGAGGCAACTGGCTCGACAACACGTACAGGGTTATCGTCGTCAGGATGATACCAGAGTAGCAAACGCTCAACCTGCTGGCTTTGCGCACAAACCGGCGCACGTGGATCTTCTCTTCGCTCGTCACCCCCCGCCAGAGACCCTCGACGTACCTGCAGGACAATTCTTTTTTTATTTTTTCTCTCTGTTAATATAGGTGTACTATATATGTTTCCCGGGCGCGTTTACTCGAGCATCCGGCCGAGCTTGTCCCTCCGGCTGAGGATGTAAACGAAGCGCAGGTGGAAGCCGACGAAGGAAAAAAGCTCGGAGGTGATCCCGGGATTGAAGCGCGCGTCGAGGCAGTCCTGGACGAAGGTGTAGATGTAGACGCTGCTGACCGTGGCGAAGGCCAGGTTCACGTAGACGCTCGTGGCGAGGGGATTCAAGGCGCCGGTCTCGGGGGCCACGAGGCCGGCGAATACTAAAATACGCATCTGGACTCGGTGGACGTGCCGGTAAAACCTCGAGGTCTCCTCCATCAAGAACACGTTGGCTCGACTGAACAATGTTTCTTTTGGTGATCGATCCAAGCTTTGCTCTGTGGTCGGGATGGATAGAGGGGTTTTTTTAATTGCAGGGCTGAAGTTTTGTGGTTTTACGAAGAAGGCCGGTGTGGGTGGGTTGCGCTTTCAAGTTGTCACGTTAATCGATCTGCCTGTACCTATCACGTTGTCGTAAGTTGCTGAAAGATTTGGGTGGCAAATGAATTTTTTAAATTAGTTGGCTATGGTAACTTATGTTTTTTTTATTATTATTTATGTGATGTGGAACAAGCTTCTATTGTTTCGTGACACGAAGAACTACGATTTTTTTTTCATACCTCTACTCAATGAATAATTTGGCTAATCGATTTTTGCATCAGTTATTGTTCGTTATGTGTTAGGCGATGAGTAATGATCACTTGTAATGGATGGATGATGTTACGCGTCATTGAAAAGCAATTACACTCAATAATAAACAGCCAAAAACGCGTGTTCACGTAGATGATGTAAAACAGTGATATTTTGTTTAAAATTCATTGGCTACTAAAATTACTACGCTCGTCTTGTTGTTTACGATGCTCGAAAGCTTGTACTATTTCATGCTTCGGAGAACCGTGAAAAAAGATACGGCGCTCGTGATCATCTGAAAAATAGAAAATCGTTTACGTTTGTTATTTTTCACATCAAGTGGGTTTTTAGGCACGACCAATTTATTGAATTTTTTTGTCAGAAAAAAAAGTATAACCACTTGTAAATCGTCTATTTTCAATACAAAACACATTTTGAACTTAACATGAGGGTTGCCTGAGTTGGTCGTCACATGGTGTAAGTATGTACGTGTGAACGTTAGTTAAGTTAAGTTTTTTTGATTAACTCAAATAATTAGTATCTAAAAAAGCTTCAATTTCGTAGGTAACTTCAAATTCTATAGGCAGAATGTTTATTATAGCACTGTAAGAAGAATAATTTTTTGGGCTCCGAGTTTAACACATACACTTTACACGTTTGTATTCAGAGACAAAGTTGTCGCAATAAAATAATCTTTTTTTGCAATTCAGATGATCTTTGATGCAAAAATAGTAGTTTTCCTACGAGTTTGAAAAGTCTCTGTTTGCGAACCGAGAGGTTTGCGGCCCGAGCCGAAGGCGAGGGACGTAACGAGGTTCATAAAGGAGACTTTTCGAACGAGTTCCGGAAAACTGCTTTTTCGCCCGAGGAAGTACCAGCCTCCCAAAACCACCCGAGGGCGGAAAACTGTTTTTTCGCCCGAGGAAGTACCAGCCTCCCAAAACCACCCGAGGGCGGAAAAATAATTTTTTGTACGTGAACAAAAAAAATTCGAATTCTACAACAAAGTACTGAGTACAAAAGTTGTACAACTCATGGTAATCAATCTTTTTTTCAGTAATTTTTTCTCTATAGTTAGTAGACGAAATATTAAGTACAAAAATTGTAGCTATTATGAACTTTACACTTTTTTGTATTGACTATTTTCGTCCATGCTGCGGTCCCAATATTTTGCACAATAAAAATTAGTTTAGAATAGCCGACGAATAAGTTAATATTCTCATATTTTACTTGCGAACAAAATGTTTAGTGCAAAACTCATAGATCTTATTGAAACACACTTTTTTTGTTTTAATTATTTTCGTGTATATGGTTTTTTGAAAGACAAGATACAACAAAAACATTTGGAAGTGGCTGCCAAATTGTTTTGTACAATGTTACTTGACTATTTGACATTTGGTGGTGACAAAACATAAAATTCACTTGGATATATGATATGAAACTATGAGAATGATCTCCAACCGCAAATCCTATAACAACACTTTCTGCAAAATGATTCATATCATCTCGGGTGGCAAGAACGTGATCTGTAAATTGTTCACTTTTTATCTCACCCGTGATGACTAGTGATTTTACGTATGGGTAATTGTACTGTTTTCCTAAAAGCATACCGAAGGTTATTCGAGTAAAGCAGTCGTGCCCAAATATTATATTTAGATTTTGAAGTATCAATTTGAGAAGGAAAAGTTAAAAAAAAAAAAAAAAAAAAAGATAAAGGATACATTATCACCGAGTGCGTGTGCATAAATGACGTACAGAAGAAAAACATTCCATCGATAGGTTGACATAGCCAGCAACAGTCAATTGAATAGGTCGCTGTGATCTCATCATCACTATGTTCAGGAGTTTTGAAATTTCTTTGTCGTTTTGGTCCGTCGTTGTGAGAAAGTATACACTCTTGTCTAGAGCACCGCTCTGAATACGTCACAATGTCAAACAATTTTTTTTTAAATTTATCTTTCATTATTTTCATTATCATTACTTCGGTGGCCAAAACGTCTGGAGCCCAATTGCACGTAAATAATTGGACAACGTAGATTATCAACACGGTCGCTCCCTTGTACTTATCTGGATCTGTCTGTAAGTGCAAACAATCATTAGTAGGTACTGTCGATATTATCTTTCTACATCGTTAATTTCATGCTCACACCCCAACAATTTTCAATCCAATCAACGACATGGTGTACGTCGTACAAATCAGCAGGACCATAAACAACGGACTCGTTATTTCGCTCATCCTTTCACAAAATCTAAACAAACAACCAGAATAGAAATTCAAAAAATTCAACAAAAAAATTCACAAAAAAGTATTCTGCTTGTATGACCCCCAACGGCCACGCAGGCAAGGCCGCAATAATCCTGGACTTAAAAATAACTGAAAGAAAAGAAAGTACTCACTCAATGATTCTCTGATGGCACTGCGTCACATTAATCATCTCCTTGTACACGAATGGCCCATTGGCATGTCCTTCGCAGCGTTTGGCAATGCTTGAAAATCTAGTTCCCAGAATGTTAGAGTAACCACTGGCAAACATGATGAGAAAAAGTACTGTGGTGTCAATACCCGACGCAGCCACGCAGATGCCTATCAGACCGATCGTCTGCATGAAAAATGAAATTTCGTAACCAGGCGATGCTGTCACTTCGCCGTAAAAAGGGAAGGGTAGCAAACGAATGTCGTTGAGCAAAAATCGTATCAGATCGGGGACTACGTACAACAGTACATGTCCCGCACATACTGAAAGATAATACCTGGTGACCTGGGCACTCCTATTGACGAAGCTTCTGCTTTGTTTATTAATATCACGGGTCAATGGGAAAAAATAATCGACAATATGCAAAGTTAAAAAAGCGTTACCTGAGAAGACACTTCTCTTGGTCGGTAAGCTCGAGCCAAAGTTTACGAGCTTCATTCAGCAACTTTTCCAATCTCTTACGGTTTGCGTAGGTAATAAGAAAACGCAAGTGCACCCCGCACAAGCCAACACATTCGGCGACAACTTGGACATCGGCTCGTCCAGTTGAAATTAAACTCCTCGCTATACAACATGTGTACATACTTGTCACTAAAATGTTGCAGCTGTACATGAAGAGACACAATAGACGACTTGGCCAGAAGTTCGGGGATCGGGAGTCGAACGCCACGAGGCCGAGTAGTCGCAGCAGCACCAAGTGCACCCAAGCCAGTTCGTTGAACTCTGACCTCTCGAGGTGCCTCTTTGTTTCTTTCATCCTCTTTTTTTCCTTTTTTTCCTTTTTTTTTTTTTTCGGTAGTCGCCGGATCAGCTTTAGCCTATACTTTCCGGGGAAATATAACGTCTTTGCGCGACGCGGGTATCGGGCTTCCTTTGTTCGAATCGAAGAAAACTGGAGCTATTAAGTGTAATCATCTTATACGTATATCTTATGCGCGCACGCAGTGAATCTTACCTACTCGAGGTAATTACATACCAAGACATTATTTTTGTCCATCGAATGTGCTGCCTGGAGGGGGGGGTCGGTCGTTGTTTTGCGGGTGTACCAGACAAGTAGTCGGTTCTCCATCGAAGTTCGGTGTGGGTCTTGGCTGATTTTTCCGTTTGTTTGTACTTTTTAAATTTTATACGCAAAAATATTTAGTGACTTCTGGTGTACTGCAGTGTATCAATAACGTTACCAAAATTGTTTGATGGTCATTGAAAAAAGCCAGCCGCAAGGTGCGACAGGGAAGGCAGAGTGTGTTGAGTACAGTATACTAAACTTACTCGTCCACCAGGGTTGTATGTTTTCGTCGTAAGAAGACAAATTAGGAGTGTTAACCTGCTATGATTACAGAGAGACAACATTTTTTTTTAGGAGTAGAGGCGTAGATTTTTGGATGAAAAGCCTTGGACGGTTTTTATAACTGAATTTCTGACATCCAATATTTCGTAATGGATTTCTCCCTCAGAATTTTCTTTATTTTACAGGTACTTTTAAAACTCTCATTGATAAGACAGAATTTAATTTGAATAAAAAGAAGAAAAAAAAAAAGGATTAGCCATTCCGATACTTCGGCAGGAAGTGTTGGCCTTAATCGAAGAGGAGTTGATACCTCAAACAATAAAGTCTTTACAGAGAAACTATACTACGTATTAATAGTAACGTTCCAGTGGGACGTCAAGGTATATGTTAACCAAATTTAATCTTCATCAGGTGATAATTATTTAAAATTGTCTAAGAGTTTATAACACGTATAATATATTAAATTTACATTTTTTAAAGATGAAGTAGTAATCATATGAATAATTACATTTTTTTCTCTGGTAATACCTCAGTAAAACCCCGTGAAGGAAATTGTAAAGAAATCTGTTTTGTATCAATCAGTTCAGTGTATTTCCTGAGCTCTTTCACCACATTGTATTTCTGGAGCAACCATTTTTTTTTTAGTCGGTTAAGGTAAATCAAGAGGGTGGCGATGTATCAAGTTGGGGATATACCCTGCTAAGAGATTTTAAATTTAACTCGCCGGTATTCGCATTATTGGTGAGAAACTATTATCAATAAGTCATAAACGGTTCTGCACTTGATTTTTCGATATTTGACGAGCACCTGTGTTACTTCAAAATATAATGTACATAATTCCTTCCATCGAGAAAAGGGTGTGACAAATTAATTTTATTGGAACATCATCGCGCCATCATGTGAGTTACAACTGTATATTTTTTATATTTTCGTATAGAAACGGTATGGACGAAAATAATAAACACAAAAAAGTGTATTTCAATCAAATCTTTAAGTTTTGCATGAAACACTTTGTTCTCAGGTAAAGTATAAAAATGGTACATGATATCAAATGATTTGTTGGATATTTCAAACTAATTTTCCTTGTGTAAAGTATTACATATACATTTTGGCTAAAAGTGTAATGTAGAAAAGTTAGATGGTGTAAAACGATTTTTTGGCTATTTTGAAACGATTTTTGCCGATTAATTTGTTAAGACGGCACTTTGGAGAAAAACTTACGGTACAAAAAAGTTTCATTTTGATGTGCTCAACAACTTTTGTATTCAACATTTTGTTGTAGAATTGGAATTTATATCTGCAACAGGCAAGTAACGTTTTTTGATTATTGAAATTATTTCCAGAGACCAATGTAACGTATAAAATCACTATTTAGGCTGTGAAAAAAAAATTTAGCACAAAAAACTAAGTATGGTTTGAAATGGTCCAGTCATTGCATGAACTCTGAGAGGAAAAAAATCAATTCATCACGTGTACAAAATTATTTTCATCCTCTAACATCGGACAAAAACTACATTAAACAATCGTAAAATTCTATTTTTTATAATTTCCAAAGTTGAATGTCCACTATAACTTGTGGACCTTATTTTTTCTCACACCTAGTTCTCCATGATATAATTCTCATCAAAAAACGTAACAAAAATGACAATAAAGTTGTTTTCAAGTCCATAACAGAGATATTGTACGACAAATTTTTCAAATAAAAACGATATATTCAGAAAATAATACGTGATTCTAACAAATAATATGTAATTTAATGCCCTCAAACTTAAATAGGCTTTGGTATTAAGATCCTGAAACTTAAAAAACATCCAAAGTAGCTGATGGTAACAATACTCTTGATATTCACGATTTATGTATATTCGAGAAACGTTGCAAACTTTGTAGTGCACGAAACAGCTAGCAATTATAAGGATTTTCAATAAGGTAAAATAATTCGTCAATAATTATTTTATTTCATATTATTTTCCTTCTCGTACATACAACTTCGACTGACATGTCATGACACTTCTTCGTAAATCTACATTTTCTTCCTAACATTTTATTCTTTGTCTTTTTAGCTCCTTTTATTTCCATCGCACGTCTTTTCCATGTACTTACTGTGGATACAAATACCTTTACAGTGTTGAAATATTTGATTTATTCTGTGTTGGACAACTTGAAAATTCATTTTTCTATTAGTAATATCTATTTTTTTTATTTTTTTTTTTATTTTTTTTTTTTTTAAGGACGTTCGGTAGAGATAGCGGGGGGGAACCACTTGCGGGGCAAGGGGGAAGTATAGCGATGAGTGAAGACTTGGGGTCTTCGTCGCACGGGTCTCCAATGTGTGAGTGTTCATGTACATAGATGCTGCGTTGGTTACGGCAGCGTATGTGTGTATTTGTGCTAAAGATGTAAGTATTTGATTTTTATTCGTTATAACAATGCAATAAAAATGAGTAAATAATTAAAAAGACTTGTGACATATATATGTACATATAATTATATTCGTAGCTAATGTAAATGAAATTCTTGAATTTTTATGTGATTTGAAAAGTCTCATTGGAAGTGATATGTTAAATAATTAGGACATACTCTAGTCTCTGCAATTACTACAAGCATATGATTTTGTTGTCTTGTGTAAAAAAATTGTATCGTATAAAAATTACAAATTAAAAATTTTACTAAGAAAAATAAATATGTGTTATTACAATACATTGTTTTGTTATGGGTACGGGTGGAACCTATGTACATACACTCACACACATATACAAGCTTATGTTTTATACAGAAATACATAAATATCTACTATAATATTCAAAAATTTACTGAAATGTACGTTCTGGAACATTTTGAATTTCCCGCTTCTTGCGACGTTGCCGTTACGTTTTTGTCGAACTATTATTTAATTTTTTTATTCATAAACTAATCAGACGATCATCACGAAAATTTTTATACATATAGTTGATAACATTATCTGTGACATATGAAAAAATTGGAGACATTCATCTCGTCAATTTTTTTTAAAACTGAGTTTTTATAAGTTTTCCCATAAGCGACCGTGTTAAGATGACTGAACTTTGAAATTCAATATCTCGGAAACGAAACAGACGAACCTCTTGAAATTTTAACAGCTTTATCGTAACAACAATAAGAACGTCTGGTTAAAATTTCAAAAAGATTCATCACAGAGTTCTATCTCTACCGAACGTCCTTAAGTGCGGATCAACATTATTTTTCACTTGACATATAATTTTTTTTCAACGAGTTTACAAGTATTGAAGAGAACAGGGCAATTTTTCATGTTTATAAGGTGTAATACGTGTAAGTTTCAATATTCGATCATTACAAAATAAATAAAGACGGACATACCCTTAACATTTCCACACACAAGTATTCTCTTTATTTTTTTCGCTCTCATTCCTTTCATTTTACTCATTTTTTTTTTTTTTTTTTTTTTTAATTCCAGCATAAAATTGAAAATGGATATATGCCAAAATCGACAAGTGGTTTATAATACATGTATTACAATGAGTACTGCGAAAGTAAGAGATTAAAAACACCGATCGTAGATTCCATCTCTTTTGCCCTCAATGTTAGTTTTTGCACTAAACTTGAAACTTGAGCACCTTGTTCTTACTATGAAGAAAAATATTCTTGCGTAAAAAATTAATTTTTTGCATCTTTCCATTTTAAAGTTAAAATCAACTGATCAATCCTGCCAGTGTTAACATGATATTTTTCACTGCGTGTCGATATGTATGTGTGATTGTGTTTAACGTGTGTTATGAGCACCTGTATTATGTACTGTTCTGTTTTTCTTCTCATTCTAAGATTGAGCTGTGTTGCCTGGACTATATTTCACTTACTTTTTTTTTTTTTAACATAAAGTAAAAGTTTTTTATTTCAAAATTAAATCCTGCATTGTGAAAAATCATTTCTAGAACATTTAGAAAAATGTAAAATGTTGAGTTGAAGTCCCTACCTTACAATACGCCTTATATCATAACTATATGTATTACAAAACGAAGAGAAAAATCTTAATCTTGAACCACTTTCTGTCAATCGGGCAGTTTATTTGTTTGCTTGTTTTTATTATTATTATTATTATTTTTTCTGTTACATCTAAACATCTAGATACGTAAAAAGATTTTCTAAATTTTTCTGACCGTGTAAATCGGTAAACATTTCATTTTCATCCCACTTTTATTTTTTCTTATACTTAACTTAAAGGCTACATCTCTCAAACATTTTTTTCAGTTATTTTATCGATAATTTTTGCAAGTTTACGGATTACCAAACTAATTGTTTATCTGAATTCTAGTACTAATAAAAATAATTTTATTTTTCGGCTCAATTGTTTCCAATTTTCAGATTAAACTTTGATTAGATTTAATTCGAAAAATTGCAAAAACTGTCGAAAATTTTATTCAAGTTTTTAAAAATCTACCGATAAAATGTTTGATGTGCTCTGAGGTGCGAAATATTTTCTCGTCTCTCAAACCCGATAATCGTAGGTACAGGAAGAATTACCCTGTGACAAATGGGACAGGGACTTTTTTTCGTTATTGTCTATTTATAATACACATTTACGTACAAGCCACACCAAATTTTTAATTAAAATGCATTATCCGTTCTTTATTTTTAATTAACCAAATTACGCAATATTAATGGAAGTATAAATGTATACATAAAAAAGTTGAAAAAATATTTGGCAAGTTTTAATAAAAAAAATTACAAGTATTTAATATCACGATTAGAAATAATTATATATTCATACGCACAGAGCATGATTTTTTTTTTTTTTTTATATCAGTACTCGAATTGGACATAAAGGCGTACCTTCAATACTTTTGGTTTAACATCGTAATGTTAATTTTATCACTCGACAGATTCGAATTTTTGTTTCCTAATTGATAAAAAAGTCTATTAAACATTTTAGTAGAAAAAAGTAAGTTAAATTAGTAGTAAAAATTTATAGAATCACTTTGTAATATTAGTCCAGGAATCCCTTTTATTTGTGTCTTTCTAATAGCACTTTTCAAAATATCATGTTATGTCCTAGCACCTTTAATTGCTTTGTTCTCGTGCGGGAAACAAAGAAATTTTTAAAATAAATATTTGGTGTAACTTGCGGTAGAATACTTTTTTTTTTTTTTTTTTTTCATATTCACCTTTTTCGTTCAGTCTCTTGAGACAATCCATTTTTATTAATACCGCTATTATTGTATCTCAGCTTTGGTCGTGAGTTATATCTTTAGCCATCCATTTTTTTTTCTTTTAAATTTTTTTTATTTTTTTTATTTTTTTTTTTTTTATTGATACTCTCCTCAATCTTAAACAACAAAAAATTAAAAAGCCCTTCTTTAACCTTCTTACAGACACCTTCAAAGCTTATACTTAACCACGTCTTGACCTTGAATAAAATAATTAACAATTTCAAACTTATATGATATTTCTTACGCAACTATTCAAGTCTATACTCGCGATATGAAAGTAAATATATAATGTATAGTATAGAATAATGACGAAAAAGTTGTCTTTTTTTTTTTTTTTTTTTTTTTTTTTTTTTTTTTTTTTTTTCTTTACGTGATCACATGTGAGATGTACATTGGCGATTGAGAAAATTATTTTTCCAGTCGCTTTGTTTCAAGAATCGAAAGACTTTATTTTTTAATTTTTTTTTTCTTATAAAAACTGTACGTTAATAATTATTGTAACCATTTTTTTTTGTTTAGAATAAGTTTTATAGTGCCTAGGATATAATTAAGAAGGTTGTTTTTTTTGTTTTTTTTTTTTTTCTCAAAGTTGTGGAATAGTAAATCTTGGTGCAAAATAACTTGTATATATTTAGGTATGTATAAGAAGTTCCGTGGGTGCCGTGAAAATTCATTAAAATCGGTGTAAAGTAGTAAAGTCGTATTAAAATTCATGCCGGTGCAATCATTACACGCTTTTTAACAACTAATCTCAAAAAGTTTTTAATCATCAAATTTGTGTTTAATTACATACGAAACTATTTTCTATACCATCATGATGTACTTGAATACACGATGCTACAAAAGTTTTTTGCTATACTCGTTCGTGAAAATGTCCACCCGGTGAACCGATCAAACTTTGCCTCTCTCCCTCTCAACGCTTATCACATTTATATTACTTGTTCATCGTCACTATGCATCTGCATCAATTGGGTTGTTTTATCCTCACGTATGCGCAACTTAATTGAGAAATATACCAATCGATTTTAAAAACGAGTCAGACGCAATCGTACAAAAATATATATATATATATATATATGCTTATGAAAATGATAACGAATAAAAAAAATTCTGTCAGTGCAAAGCCAAACAATACACGTAATAAACCGTTCGTCGCTCTTCTCTCGTACACTTATTCGTTTAAAAACCCTGTTTGAATGGAAAAAAAAAAAAATAAAAACGTGGCCGTTCCACAATAGAGCGCCGCTGTAGAAAACTTTGGCCGGATGACAGAGCGCCCTATACACGCGCAAAGCCAAAAACACCCCCCTGACTCGCTTCAACGGGGGGGGGGGGGAGGGGTAAAGGAAGAAAAGGAAAAAAAAAGACACCACCAACAAACAACAACAAGGTCAACAACAAAGCGTCCCGTGGACGAATTAACTGAGGGCAGAGCCGGGCGTGCCGAGTTTGGCGGTGAACTGTTGGACCCACCACTTGGTGAGGTTGAGGTAAAAGTACGGGCCGTCGGGCTCGTAGTCGAGATAAGTGAAGTCCTTGTTGCTCACCGGTTTGGCCGGCTCGATTTGCGTGCCCTCGTGCCACTCGTTGAACGACGTTATCGACACCGTCGTCGCCCCGCTGTTGAGGGCGCTGCGCCACGCCACCTCGTAGTACTGACCGTGGCGCCTGTTCCTCGTGTTCTCGTTGTTCCACGGACGGACCTAACAAATATACGCACAGTTGTCGTGTATAACATTATCCATTATCGTTGAGGAGGAGGTGGTGGTGGCTCACCTGAGTGTCCACGTAACCGGGACCCAAGCTCGGGACGAAGAGCAGCCCGTTCTGGTTGGCGAACTTGTTCAGGTCCTTCCAGTTTTTCCAGGAGCTGCCGTAACTGAAGCCGTTGATGCCAAAGTACGTGTAAAACCCGTCAAAGTGGGACTTTTTTATGTGGTTCTTGTGCTGCGAGTCGACCAGGAGGCCGATGTAGATGGCGTCGAGCTCGGTGCCGCGGAAAGTCACGTTGCCGCGGTCGGACAGCAGCTCCCACCAGGCGCTCGACGGGAACACGTAGGAATCGTATATGTACAGCACCGGCAGGATGGCACCGCTTTCAGAGGGAAAACCACGGAAAACCACGTAAGTACAAATAAACAACGTACATGTAAAACAAAAGAGCTTAATCGTGTATACTCACTCGTTTTCCCTTCTCATTCTGTAGAGAGCCGGGTGGGAGCCGTACTGATTCAGGAGGTACCTTATGTGCTCCATGAGGTTGATGGGATTGCGGTTGGGGTAGGGCTCTATGTGGGGCGCTACCTTCAACTGGTACCTGTGCGCCGCGTCCAGCAGATCCGGCATGACCGAGTCGGTGTTGTCGGTACTGCTCGGCGGCGACCACGACACCACGGCCACCCCTTAAGGATATAATATGTAAATGAATTAACCATTCCCACGAGCTGGCTGGAAAGGAGGGGAGAGAGTTGTTTGGCTCACCGATACCGGCATCCCTGAGCTGTCTCATGTGGAGGTCGATGACGCGGGGATCCATGGAGCTGTAGCAGCCCAAGTTGGGGTAGTAGTTGGCGCCAATGTCGGCCGGTGGCGTGTGTCCACCCTCGGGGAAGACGCGCTTGTCGTTGCGCTTCCAATTGGGGAGTATCTGGTGGTTCCAGTGGGCCCAGGCGCCGTCGTAATCGAGGGACCTGTACCAGGCGTAGTAAAACACGTGGACGTTGTAATTCGGCTCGACGGGGGTGCTCGAGT
Organism: Copidosoma floridanum; assembly: GCF_000648655.2. The sequence continues at coordinate 256,738 of NW_019379673.1, forward strand.
TGACGAGCGGCAACACCCGGTTGCGCATCTTCCGCGACATCCTCGCTATCTTGGTCTGTATCATCTTTTCCCGCATCTCCCGGTACCTACGCTCGTTGTCCCTGGCGTTGTCGCTTCATCATACACACACACACATTTATATATACATACATATATGTTCTTACAGGTGGGAGAAAAAAACAAAAAAAACAAAAAACAAAGAAACAACAAAGAAGGAAAAGGATCAACAACGACTCACTGTACGGCGCGGATGAGGGTGGCCGAGGTGGTTGTCGTCGTGCTGGTGGAGGTAGCAGCAGGGTCGGTCGGCAGGTTGTTGTTGTCGTTGGCCAAGGTGCTCCAGTCGACGGGCGCGGTGACTGGTTGGGGCTGGCACTTGACCGACTCGAGGGGCGACAGTTTGACGATTATCACGGCTGCCATGAAGGTCGACAGGACGAGCACCACGGCCGACAAGTAAAAACACTTGCGCAACGACACCCCGGTCATCAAGTTGCCGAAGTACATTGTTAGTTAGGTTTTTTTGTCTTTTTGCCTCGAGTCCTTCTTTTTCCGCACTCGTGTGTACCGTCACTGTGGAAATAATCGCCTCATCTGCCAATGCGGGGGCGAGGGGAATGGAAAAAAAAAAAACAAACACAAAAAAGAGCTCTCTCTCTCTCTCTCTCGCTGCGGGTAACGGTGTGGTGTGGTGCGCGGCACACTGACAGAGAGAGAGAACACCCTCCGACCGAGAGGGGAAAATATGTATATATAAAAGGGGTTGGTTGGTTGGTCGGGGGGAGAAATCGATATCACCAGTCGGCGGCGCTTGTTCTCGAAGCTAGCAGCTGCTGCATCCGCGGTAGCATCTCTCTCTCTCTCTCTCTCTTTGTGCTGGATTGATCCGGAGGAGAAATTGTTATCTTTTAATGTTTTTTCAATCGACTACCGCTGCAGAGGTTCACGGAGCTGGGGTGTGGGTGAACACACGAGGCGACGCGAAATGATATATTATATACATGTATATTATATGTATAAGCAATGTGAGCTTCCGTGTCCTACTTACTTGGTGTCGGAGTGGCACTGCGATTGTTTCCTTACTTGAAACACTTTCTGAGAGAAAAAACGATGCACGGGCTTATTTGCTGTACTTATCCATATAGCGCGCGAGACGCGCTCGCTCTTTCGCTTGTACGTGTAGGGATACATTTATGTACATATATACCCTTTTGGCAATGACACGCAGGCGCGACCTTTTCGTGGGTGGTACATGATGATGTAGCCTACATTATATATAGATGAGATTCGTCTCGGTGAGCAAATTTGCCGAGAGATGAGCCGGAGTAGCTTGATCGAGGGTGACTTTTTTTAAATGTTAATTACACCCAGAGATGTTAAATAGTACGTACATATTTTTAATTATCGCGACAAAAGTAAAATACTCGTTTTACGAAAATTAAAGTGTTTCGTGTATTAACTCGTGGTAAATCATGCGAATGTGTTTAGTTATTTGATTTATGGGCCAATGGAAGCCAATTGCATCTAAGTAAACATGATACATTATCGCCGGGAACAGGACAGGCTCGAATCACAATCAACAAGATACATCATGTTTTTTCGATACTTTTGTATTTAATGAATGCATGATTAAAGCTAGGAGGTGCCGGTTGATGAGATGTAAGTTTCGAATGTCGTAGGATTGAAACAAACGTCTTTGGGAACGGGGTGAGTACATGCATGGGGGAGTGGAATAAGTAATTATTAGCATGTGTATTGTACACTCGGCGACTACACGAGAGCTTGTTGCTTTGTGTTTTAGGATTATTATTATTACAAAAAGGGTCATTTCGTTCCTTTGGAGACAAAATAGTTGTAAAAGGGCTGTATTTGCGTTTGAGTGGAGAGTCAATGAAATTCCAATAGGGGGTTGAAAGCACGGTAAACAACGGGCGCGCTCACCCGATTTACTTAATGGAAATTGAAAATCGGGAGGGAGAGGATAGATAGTCTCCATTAGGGTGTATTATGTGTGTATAAGGATATATGAACTTTGATCGATTTGGGTGGTGATACGGTATATTGTTTTCTTTTTCAGTTTGATTGCATGACGTTTTGTTTCTTTGCTACTGAGTGATGGACGGTTGTTACTATTTTTTCGATACGTTTAATTTGAAATGGGATAGTTTTTTTATTACGTAACTGTATTTTTGGTGTTGAACGTAGCATACCGGATGGCTCGAAATCGTACGTAAAGTTTTTGATCAAAGGAAAATAAAGAAAATATATTTACAGCGCCGAAATGGAGAACCCTTCGAAAACGCGCTTTTTTTAGATTCGCCTTTCAAAATTGAGACTAATAGATTTATACATACGCACGGTTGCAAAAAAATCGTGGGACTAAAAATATCGCAATTATTTGCATGATTTTTTAGCGAAAAAAAAAAAGAAAAACAATATTTTCGAGATATGAAAATGGGGAATGTGATCCTGAGGATATGAATAGCGGAAAAAGCTGATAAAAATATTTCAAAAATATCGAAGACAACGGTAGGTTCAATATATTAACAGCACAATGATAGTATTGTAAATGGATTAAAAATACGCAGCCTTTCGATTTTTTAAATTTACGGTAAGTATATTAGTTTTCATCGCCAAAAACTAAAAAAATATATTTAAAATTTTCTAAAAATATATTTAATATTCACAATACTTTTGATCATTGAAATTTCAATTGTTTGGATCTGTGTATACATTTTCAAATTGCGACTCTTTGAATTACTTTGGCTTACGCAAGAAAAAGAATATTATGCCGCGAAAATAAAAAATTTACGTTCAATATTCTCAAAGTGATAAACTGTGAGGTACGCAAATAAGCTGTTACAATCTTAAAAATCGTGATTTTCACGTGCATGTAGGTGATTACGGTACTTACTTCGTCTCTGTTGATACACTGCAGATTCGAACAATTTTCGTGCAATACTATAAAAAGCCATGATTTTTTGTCCTTTAAAATTACCCAATAACATCACCTGTTCCTCATTGATTTTAACAGCAGTCATCGCGTAACTCACCTTTTTGATTAGTATCATGAAGTTGATGATACATCAAAACAGAAAAAGGTAAGTACGGTATACTTGAACGTTACTTACGTCAAAACATCAAGTTACTCGTTCATAATTAGTGCCGAAATTTTTTCTTTTTCATTTCGAATAAAAAGCACTCACGTACCTGAAACTGTTGGTGAATACGTTTTTTAATGTTTTGAATAAACCATAAAAATTTAATTAAAACACATTTATTTGTTTGGAAAAAATCGAAATTGTATGTATTGTAAATAAATTTTGTAACGCGTTATGCTATATTTGAGTATTTTTTTTTATCGACAAAGATGGTCCACCTACCGCATGATTGAAACATTTTTTTCTTAAAATTTTACCACTTCCTCGTTAAGATGCTCAATTGTAATAAATTATTTAGAAAATTTTTTACGTTTACCAAAATAAGTTTGATTAGCTTATTTGCTGAGTAACATTTGATTTTCAAATTTGCCGATTCGCACTGACTCTGTTGACGTGCGTGTCGGGGGGGGGGGGGGGGGTCCTGAAAACACTGCGTTACGCAAGTAGTTATTTATTAAAAAAAAATAAAGAAACAAATAACCCAGTGAAATATATATGTATACATTTTAGGTTACCTCGATAGATATATATCGAGCAATACTGATGACGCTAACTACTTACTGCGATTTATTATCTACCATAACGCGGTAAGTATGCAACATCTAAGTAGGTACATGATAAATTACACAAAAATAATATACTTTGTAGTTTAATTTTTTACTTTGTCTCATGCGTGTGCGTCATAAAACAACGTCGATGATGCGTTGTACTTATTACACGACTGTTGTCACGAATAATCATGAATAAAAACAAGTATTCTTTAAGATACAGTCACACGTATTGGCATTATTTTTCTCTGAGTATTTGGTCACAAGTGAGTGTACAATTATGATATAAATGTGCACAAATTTCAGTTTACGTTGGAGCCAACAACTTCTCCCGCGGAAACGTCTACTTACTAACTTCGTCATCAGATGTTAGCATCATCTGCGGCAAAGCGAACAATGAATCTTCGTACGTGGTCTCCGAAAAAGGCCGAGAGATCATCGTTGCATCGAGCAAGAAAAGGCTTGACGACAAATTTTTGAAAATTCGAAACATCAAAAGTTTTAAAATTCATAAAACTTGCGTCGCCCATTATAATGATATTAGGCGAATCGAAACTACAAAAAAATAATGAAAGAAAAACAAAGTCTTACAAAGAAAGTTGTTAAATTGGATACCTTCGATACAACGTTGAGATCCGCAAAAAACAACAATGTACGGATAGTCCTTCATGATTCAACAAATATTTATTGGTGATAATATGAGTGTAACGACTGAGAAGTTACCCATGACCGCATGAATAAATGTGTGAAAGTATTAATGTTCATAATGATGACTGTATAGGCACCGAATTGCCCAAAAAAAATAAAGTTGTAAATACCAGAAAATTACACTAATACAATAAAAATTATTTTCATTCGGTCAAGTTATTTGTTATTCACCATTTTTACATTTATTTTTATAAGGAAATTGTAAAAAAAATTTTAGAATAAGAATTTTATTAATATAATAATAGGTCTTGGTGGAAAAAAATGAGCCCTGCTGGGTGTGGAATATTTGGATCGAGAGAATAAGACTCAAGTAGCGTTAAACGNAGCAGCAGCAGCAGCAGCAGCAGCAGCAGCAGCAGCAGCAGCAGCAGCAGCAGCAGCAGCAGCAGCAGCAGCAGCAGCAGCAGCAGCAGCAGCAGCAGCAGCAGCAGCAGCAGCAGCAGCAGCAGCAGCAGCAGCAGCAGCAGCAGCAGCAGCAGCAGCAGCAGCAGCAGCAGCAGCAGCAGCAGCAGCAGCAGCAGCAGCAGCAGCAGCAGCAGCAGCAGCAGCAGCAGCAGCAGCAGCAGCAGCAGCAGCAGCAGCAGCAGCAGCAGCAGCAGCAGCAGCAGCAGCAGCAGCAGCAGCAGCAGCAGCAGCAGCAGCAGCAGCAGCAGCAGCAGCAGCAGCAGCAGCAGCAGCAGCAGCAGCAGCAGCAGCAGCAGCAGCAGCAGCAGCAGCAGCAGCAGCAGCAGCAGCAGCAGCAGCAGCAGCAGCAGCAGCAGCAGCAGCAGCAGCAGCAGCAGCAGCAGCAGCAGCAGCAGCAGCAGCAGCAGCAGCAGCAGCAGCAGCAGCAGCAGCAGCAGCAGCAGCAGCAGCAGCAGCAGCAGCAGCAGCAGCAGCAGCAGCAGCAGCAGCAGCAGCAGCAGCAGCAGCAGCAGCAGCAGCAGCAGCAGCAGCAGCAGCAGCAGCAGCAGCAGCAGCAGCAGCAGCAGCAGCAGCAGCAGCAGCAGCAGCAGCAGCAGCAGCAGCAGCAGCAGCAGCAGCAGCAGCAGCAGCAGCAGCAGCAGCAGCAGCAGCAGCAGCAGCAGCAGCAGCAGCAGCAGCAGCAGCAGCAGCAGCAGCAGCAGCAGCAGCAGCAGCAGCAGCAGCAGCAGCAGCAGCAGCAGCAGCAGCAGCAGCAGCAGCAGCAGCAGCAGCAGCAGCAGCAGCAGCAGCAGCAGCAGCAGCAGCAGCAGCAGCAGCAGCAGCAGCAGCAGCAGCAGCAGCAGCAGCAGCAGCAGCAGCAGCAGCAGCAGCAGCAGCAGCAGCAGCAGCAGCAGCAGCAGCAGCAGCAGCAGCAGCAGCAGCAGCAGCAGCAGCAGCAGCAGCAGCAGCAGCAGCAGCAGCAGCAGCAGCAGCAGCAGCAGCAGCAGCAGCAGCAGCAGCAGCAGCAGCAGCAGCAGCAGCAGCAGCAGCAGCAGCAGCAGCAGCAGCAGCAGCAGCAGCAGCAGCAGCAGCAGCAGCAGCAGCAGCAGCAGCAGCAGCAGCAGCAGCAGCAGCAGCAGCAGCAGCAGCAGCAGCAGCAGCAGCAGCAGCAGCAGCAGCAGCAGCAGCAGCAGCAGCAGCAGCAGCAGCAGCAGCAGCAGCAGCAGCAGCAGCAGCAGCAGCAGCAGCAGCAGCAGCAGCAGCAGCAGCAGCAGCAGCAGCAGCAGCAGCAGCAGCAGCAGCAGCAGCAGCAGCAGCAGCAGCAGCAGCAGCAGCAGCAGCAGCAGCAGCAGCAGCAGCAGCAGCAGCAGCAGCAGCAGCAGCAGCAGCAGCAGCAGCAGCAGCAGCAGCAGCAGCAGCAGCAGCAGCAGCAGCAGCAGCAGCAGCAGCAGCAGCAGCAGCAGCAGCAGCAGCAGCAGCAGCAGCAGCAGCAGCAGCAGCAGCAGCAGCAGCAGCAGCAGCAGCAGCAGCAGCAGCAGCAGCAGCAGCAGCAGCAGCAGCAGCAGCAGCAGCAGCAGCAGCAGCAGCAGCAGCAGCAGCAGCAGCAGCAGCAGCAGCAGCAGCAGCAGCAGCAGCAGCAGCAGCAGCAGCAGCAGCAGCAGCAGCAGCAGCAGCAGCAGCAGCAGCAGCAGCAGCAGCAGCAGCAGCAGCAGCAGCAGCAGCAGCAGCAGCAGCAGCAGCAGCAGCAGCAGCAGCAGCAGCAGCAGCAGCAGCAGCAGCAGCAGCAGCAGCAGCAGCAGCAGCAGCAGCAGCAGCAGCAGCAGCAGCAGCAGCAGCAGCAGCAGCAGCAGCAGCAGCAGCAGCAGCAGCAGCAGCAGCAGCAGCAGCAGCAGCAGCAGCAGCAGCAGCAGCAGCAGCAGCAGCAGCAGCAGCAGCAGCAGCAGCAGCAGCAGCAGCAGCAGCAGCAGCAGCAGCAGCAGCAGCAGCAGCAGCAGCAGCAGCAGCAGCAGCAGCAGCAGCAGCAGCAGCAGCAGCAGCAGCAGCAGCAGCAGCAGCAGCAGCAGCAGCAGCAGCAGCAGCAGCAGCAGCAGCAGCAGCAGCAGCAGCAGCAGCAGCAGCAGCAGCAGCAGCAGCAGCAGCAGCAGCAGCAGCAGCAGCAGCAGCAGCAGCAGCAGCAGCAGCAGCAGCAGCAGCAGCAGCAGCAGCAGCAGCAGCAGCAGCAGCAGCAGCAGCAGCAGCAGCAGCAGCAGCAGCAGCAGCAGCAGCAGCAGCAGCAGCAGCAGCAGCAGCAGCAGCAGCAGCAGCAGCAGCAGCAGCAGCAGCAGCAGCAGCAGCAGCAGCAGCAGCAGCAGCAGCAGCAGCAGCAGCAGCAGCAGCAGCAGCAGCAGCAGCAGCAGCAGCAGCAGCAGCAGCAGCAGCAGCAGCAGCAGCAGCAGCAGCAGCAGCAGCAGCAGCAGCAGCAGCAGCAGCAGCAGCAGCAGCAGCAGCAGCAGCAGCAGCAGCAGCAGCAGCAGCAGCAGCAGCAGCAGCAGCAGCAGCAGCAGCAGCAGCAGCAGCAGCAGCAGCAGCAGCAGCAGCAGCAGCAGCAGCAGCAGCAGCAGCAGCAGCAGCAGCAGCAGCAGCAGCAGCAGCAGCAGCAGCAGCAGCAGCAGCAGCAGCAGCAGCAGCAGCAGCAGCAGCAGCAGCAGCAGCAGCAGCAGCAGCAGCAGCAGCAGCAGCAGCAGCAGCAGCAGCAGCAGCAGCAGCAGCAGCAGCAGCAGCAGCAGCAGCAGCAGCAGCAGCAGCAGCAGCAGCAGCAGCAGCAGCAGCAGCAGCAGCAGCAGCAGCAGCAGCAGCAGCAGCAGCAGCAGCAGCAGCAGCAGCAGCAGCAGCAGCAGCAGCAGCAGCAGCAGCAGCAGCAGCAGCAGCAGCAGCAGCAGCAGCAGCAGCAGCAGCAGCAGCAGCAGCAGCAGCAGCAGCAGCAGCAGCAGCAGCAGCAGCAGCAGCAGCAGCAGCAGCAGCAGCAGCAGCAGCAGCAGCAGCAGCAGCAGCAGCAGCAGCAGCAGCAGCAGCAGCAGCAGCAGCAGCAGCAGCAGCAGCAGCAGCAGCAGCAGCAGCAGCAGCAGCAGCAGCAGCAGCAGCAGCAGCAGCAGCAGCAGCAGCAGCAGCAGCAGCAGCAGCAGCAGCAGCAGCAGCAGCAGCAGCAGCAGCAGCAGCAGCAGCAGCAGCAGCAGCAGCAGCAGCAGCAGCAGCAGCAGCAGCAGCAGCAGCAGCAGCAGCAGCAGCAGCAGCAGCAGCAGCAGCAGCAGCAGCAGCAGCAGCAGCAGCAGCAGCAGCAGCAGCAGCAGCAGCAGCAGCAGCAGCAGCAGCAGCAGCAGCAGCAGCAGCAGCAGCAGCAGCAGCAGCAGCAGCAGCAGCAGCAGCAGCAGCAGCAGCAGCAGCAGCAGCAGCAGCAGCAGCAGCAGCAGCAGCAGCAGCAGCAGCAGCAGCAGCAGCAGCAGCAGCAGCAGCAGCAGCAGCAGCAGCAGCAGCAGCAGCAGCAGCAGCAGCAGCAGCAGCAGCAGCAGCAGCAGCAGCAGCAGCAGCAGCAGCAGCAGCAGCAGCAGCAGCAGCAGCAGCAGCAGCAGCAGCAGCAGCAGCAGCAGCAGCAGCAGCAGCAGCAGCAGCAGCAGCAGCAGCAGCAGCAGCAGCAGCAGCAGCAGCAGCAGCAGCAGCAGCAGCAGCAGCAGCAGCAGCAGCAGCAGCAGCAGCAGCAGCAGCAGCAGCAGCAGCAGCAGCAGCAGCAGCAGCAGCAGCAGCAGCAGCAGCAGCAGCAGCAGCAGCAGCAGCAGCAGCAGCAGCAGCAGCAGCAGCAGCAGCAGCAGCAGCAGCAGCAGCAGCAGCAGCAGCAGCAGCAGCAGCAGCAGCAGCAGCAGCAGCAGCAGCAGCAGCAGCAGCAGCAGCAGCAGCAGCAGCAGCAGCAGCAGCAGCAGCAGCAGCAGCAGCAGCAGCAGCAGCAGCAGCAGCAGCAGCAGCAGCAGCAGCAGCAGCAGCAGCAGCAGCAGCAGCAGCAGCAGCAGCAGCAGCAGCAGCAGCAGCAGCAGCAGCAGCAGCAGCAGCAGCAGCAGCAGCAGCAGCAGCAGCAGCAGCAGCAGCAGCAGCAGCAGCAGCAGCAGCAGCAGCAGCAGCAGCAGCAGCAGCAGCAGCAGCAGCAGCAGCAGCAGCAGCAGCAGCAGCAGCAGCAGCAGCAGCAGCAGCAGCAGCAGCAGCAGCAGCAGCAGCAGCAGCAGCAGCAGCAGCAGCAGCAGCAGCAGCAGCAGCAGCAGCAGCAGCAGCAGCAGCAGCAGCAGCAGCAGCAGCAGCAGCAGCAGCAGCAGCAGCAGCAGCAGCAGCAGCAGCAGCAGCAGCAGCAGCAGCAGCAGCAGCAGCAGCAGCAGCAGCAGCAGCAGCAGCAGCAGCAGCAGCAGCAGCAGCAGCAGCAGCAGCAGCAGCAGCAGCAGCAGCAGCAGCAGCAGCAGCAGCAGCAGCAGCAGCAGCAGCAGCAGCAGCAGCAGCAGCAGCAGCAGCAGCAGCAGCAGCAGCAGCAGCAGCAGCAGCAGCAGCAGCAGCAGCAGCAGCAGCAGCAGCAGCAGCAGCAGCAGCAGCAGCAGCAGCAGCAGCAGCAGCAGCAGCAGCAGCAGCAGCAGCAGCAGCAGCAGCAGCAGCAGCAGCAGCAGCAGCAGCAGCAGCAGCAGCAGCAGCAGCAGCAGCAGCAGCAGCAGCAGCAGCAGCAGCAGCAGCAGCAGCAGCAGCAGCAGCAGCAGCAGCAGCAGCAGCAGCAGCAGCAGCAGCAGCAGCAGCAGCAGCAGCAGCAGCAGCAGCAGCAGCAGCAGCAGCAGCAGCAGCAGCAGCAGCAGCAGCAGCAGCAGCAGCAGCAGCAGCAGCAGCAGCAGCAGCAGCAGCAGCAGCAGCAGCAGCAGCAGCAGCAGCAGCAGCAGCAGCAGCAGCAGCAGCAGCAGCAGCAGCAGCAGCAGCAGCAGCAGCAGCAGCAGCAGCAGCAGCAGCAGCAGCAGCAGCAGCAGCAGCAGCAGCAGCAGCAGCAGCAGCAGCAGCAGCAGCAGCAGCAGCAGCAGCAGCAGCAGCAGCAGCAGCAGCAGCAGCAGCAGCAGCAGCAGCAGCAGCAGCAGCAGCAGCAGCAGCAGCAGCAGCAGCAGCAGCAGCAGCAGCAGCAGCAGCAGCAGCAGCAGCAGCAGCAGCAGCAGCAGCAGCAGCAGCAGCAGCAGCAGCAGCAGCAGCAGCAGCAGCAGCAGCAGCAGCAGCAGCAGCAGCAGCAGCAGCAGCAGCAGCAGCAGCAGCAGCAGCAGCAGCAGCAGCAGCAGCAGCAGCAGCAGCAGCAGCAGCAGCAGCAGCAGCAGCAGCAGCAGCAGCAGCAGCAGCAGCAGCAGCAGCAGCAGCAGCAGCAGCAGCAGCAGCAGCAGCAGCAGCAGCAGCAGCAGCAGCAGCAGCAGCAGCAGCAGCAGCAGCAGCAGCAGCAGCAGCAGCAGCAGCAGCAGCAGCAGCAGCAGCAGCAGCAGCAGCAGCAGCAGCAGCAGCAGCAGCAGCAGCAGCAGCAGCAGCAGCAGCAGCAGCAGCAGCAGCAGCAGCAGCAGCAGCAGCAGCAGCAGCAGCAGCAGCAGCAGCAGCAGCAGCAGCAGCAGCAGCAGCAGCAGCAGCAGCAGCAGCAGCAGCAGCAGCAGCAGCAGCAGCAGCAGCAGCAGCAGCAGCAGCAGCAGCAGCAGCAGCAGCAGCAGCAGCAGCAGCAGCAGCAGCAGCAGCAGCAGCAGCAGCAGCAGCAGCAGCAGCAGCAGCAGCAGCAGCAGCAGCAGCAGCAGCAGCAGCAGCAGCAGCAGCAGCAGCAGCAGCAGCAGCAGCAGCAGCAGCAGCAGCAGCAGCAGCAGCAGCAGCAGCAGCAGCAGCAGCAGCAGCAGCAGCAGCAGCAGCAGCAGCAGCAGCAGCAGCAGCAGCAGCAGCAGCAGCAGCAGCAGCAGCAGCAGCAGCAGCAGCAGCAGCAGCAGCAGCAGCAGCAGCAGCAGCAGCAGCAGCAGCAGCAGCAGCAGCAGCAGCAGCAGCAGCAGCAGCAGCAGCAGCAGCAGCAGCAGCAGCAGCAGCAGCAGCAGCAGCAGCAGCAGCAGCAGCAGCAGCAGCAGCAGCAGCAGCAGCAGCAGCAGCAGCAGCAGCAGCAGCAGCAGCAGCAGCAGCAGCAGCAGCAGCAGCAGCAGCAGCAGCAGCAGCAGCAGCAGCAGCAGCAGCAGCAGCAGCAGCAGCAGCAGCAGCAGCAGCAGCAGCAGCAGCAGCAGCAGCAGCAGCAGCAGCAGCAGCAGCAGCAGCAGCAGCAGCAGCAGCAGCAGCAGCAGCAACAGCAGCAGCAGAAACCGCAGCAACAGCCACCTAGTTTGTTGGGACCTCTTCGTCGACCTGGAGATGGGCCACCATCTCTGTTGGACTTACCACCGCAGAAATTCCCTGGCATGCCAGACACTGCTTTCGGTGGACCGCGAGACTTTGGATCTCGAAATGAAGGTCGCGATCTCAGAGATTTTCCTCGTAAGTGCAACTTGAATAGATGTCCTTGTAACAGTAATATGTTTGTAACAATCTAATTTAAAATTTCGTTTGTTGTAGGTATGGGAGACCGTGACAATCGACCGTTTGGCATGAGACCTGGTGATTCAATGGGACGTGGTGGTCCATTGGAGGACTTTCCCGAACCACCCCGTAGCCTGTTGGAGCACAGGTACCCCCCTCCAGAAGACTTTGATAGAATGGGTGGTAGACCACCTCGACTCGATCTCGATTTCGACTTGCGACATGGTCCTCAACCTTCGGGTCCATCTTCGGTTGGCCCTCATGATGATTTTGACGCAGCTGGTGGCCCGGGAGGCCGTCCTGATGGAAGATCAGGACCATCTGAACGTCGTCTCGATGATTTCGATCGGCAGAAGCGTTTCGACTTCGATATGCGGCCGCGTAATCCTGATGATGGCCCACCTTTCGATATTCCACGTGGCATGCCCGATGACTTTAACATGCACGATCATCCAGACTTTGCTCGTGGTGGGAGACGAGATTTCTTTGGAGAACCCAGGTTTGGCCCTGGACCTCCGTCCCTGATGGGACCTAGAGGACCTAGAGGGCCTATGCCACCAGGTATGATGGGACCCGAAGGATTTGGCCCAAGGGGACGTGGTAAGTCATTTCTCAATTTTGCTACTTGTTAATGTAGAGCTATAGATTCCTCGATTCATTTTTAATACCATGATGTATTGGTAATCATACTAATTGAGTAAGGAAATCATACTTGCGAAACAAAAATAAGCTCGTGTATTAGCAATCTAGCAATGTCGATAAATACTGTTTACATCCGATGCCACGCCAAAATTCTTCGTCCAAGTTTTTACAACATTCAATCCTCATTTGTTTCCCAACAGCTCCTCCTCCACTCTTCCCTCCACGCGGTATGGGACCAAGAGGTATGCGACCAGGTATGAGAGCTCCATTTGGCCCTGGCCCTCCAGGACCAGGTGGTCCAGGAGGTCCGCGTGGCGGGCCGCCCTTTGATTTTGATCCTCGCGAAGGTCCTGATGGTGGACCGTTCTTCCGACCACCCGGCTTTGACGAAGGCCGTGGTAACGGTGGCCCACCTTTGGGTCGTCCTGGCATGCCACCCTTCGGCATGGGACCTCCGGGTCCAGGTGGCCATCCACCCCCGTTGTTGGGCAACGCTCCAGGCGATGTATCATGGAGAAAAGATGGTGGTCCTCCACCGCTCATACCTCCCAGAGAACAAGGAAGCAGAGTCGATGGGGGCGAAGAACCTAAGGAGAAGAAGAGAGGCACCAGCTCTGATAGGGACAACAGGCGGAGAGAAAATCGAAAGTCTAGGTAAGTTCACTTATCTATGTAGTTGGGCTTAATGCCCATTTACTCGGTTTTAAAATACGCTACACTTATATCCACTACCACCACTGTATTACAAGACAGTCTCTATACCAGTACACCTCCACGGGTTTTTTCTATGCTTAATATTTGTATGATGTTTTTTTTTGTGTTAGCTTATGTGAAGGCTTCTACAAAATTATTAGGAGAATGGAACATAAACTTTATTATTTTCTAATCGTCAACAAAGTAGTTTCTAATACAAAATTAATCAATTAATTAATTTTGTTTTCCAAAACTATGTGTATGGAAAAAAAATACTAAGTATAAATTTTCTAATTGATATACTTTACTGAAAATACTAGATGGGGCAATGCTAGTCCTTCTAACGAGCAACAAGCAGACACAATGGCTCATCTTGGAAGTGGTCTTCCATCAATTGAGGAAGGTGACTCGAGGCCCATCATTAACTTCGGCAATCCTCCTAAACCCGATAATTTAATGGAAGTGCCTCTTTCTGACGAAAATTGGAAAAATGCAGAACATGTTCAGCAAGTTAGTACAGGACCCACCGAACATACACAATCAGAGGTAATAAAGTAAAAAATATTTATTTTTGCATTTATTGATTGTTTCTCATATTTATAATTTAACCATGTTGCAAAACAATTGTCGATTGAATGGAAATTTTTATTTTTCAAAATCATTCGAATTCAGTTTTTGCGGACATTTGCGAAAACGTGATTAAATCCACCATGCGAATTCTGACGGGAGTTGAGTTTGGCTTGAAATGAATTTTTATCATTATTATTATTTTCACGTTTCATCACGCGAGTAAACTTTCTTTTTCGAAATATCCCATGTGATCCCCTCCCCCAAGAGAACGTGAACGATTGTAAATTTTTAAAAACCCCACAGCCACAGGGTGGTTATAAAGCCCACGAAGACCCGGATGACTTTTATGCCGAGCCTCAGTCGGACCAGCATCCACCAGCCCAGGATAATCATCCCCCGCGTCAGGAAAGTGTTGATTGCTATGAGCCTCCACAAGAACGTTTCGAACCTCCTCAGGAGCAATTCGAACCTCCTCCTTCACAGGAGCGTTTTGAATCGTCTCCTCCGAAGGAACGTTACGAGCCTCTCCCACCTCCTCAAGAACAGCAATTCGAGCAGCCTCCGCTAGAGTGCTACGAGCCACCACAAGAGCGATTCGAGCCTCCTCCACAAGAGTGCTTTGAGCCTCCACATTTCGAGCCCCCTCCACAAGAGCCCTTTGAGCTTCCACAGGAGAACTACGAGCCCCCTCCACAAGAGCGTTATGAGCCTCCACAGGAGCACTACGAGCCTCCACAAGAGCACTATGAGCCTCCCACGAAGGAGTCTTTTGAGCCTCCCCAAGAGCAACATCACCATCACAGCCAACCTCCGGCGGAAGAGCCACAACAATTTGCCGAGCCACAGCTGGAGGCTCAACCAGCCGAGCAACAAGACTTTGGCGGTGAAGTACCGTCGGAACAACCTCCGCCTCCCGAACCTCAGCAGCAACAAGAGCCGCAAAACGAGGCTGCCGACTCGTAATCGAGGATGAGATTTGTGACTAAATGAACTTTGTATCATAAAAGCGTTTTAGAAATCGTTTGCAACGTGTGTACATAAGGGACATGTCGATATTTTTTTTTTTTTTTTTTTTTTTTTTTAACAACGACCGCTCGCAGTGTTTATTAATTGTGCGTACATTAGTTATTAACAAGAAGTCAATGGCGCTCTCTTGAGCCGAGAGACGCGTGATTCAGAGGCGAGAACTCTCGGAGTGGTGAACGAGAACTCGGGTTCTTCTTCCTTTATTTTGCGCGGAATTAATTGTAACTCGATTCGGTTCTCTGATGAGGTACACGAATACAGATATTGCATACTCTGCGAGAGTTAATATCGTTAATTTTTATCTCTTTGTTCGATCTTCGTTCTGTTGACGCACGGAGTCGAAAGTTAACTGGCAAAGATATTTTCTATTTTTTTTATTATTATTATTATTTTTTATTCCTTCAATACTCAAGCAGTAATAAATTCGTGTACGAATTTCCGAATTTTAATAGTCATCAACAAGCTCTGTGACAAGACAAATCTCGGGTTTGTGTGATTTTTAAACTCTGTTAATCGTAAGATACACAGTTTGACCAATTTTGCTAGATAATTTTCCTCTATGTGTGTCTATAATAAATGCAAGTTGATATTTCCTTGCAATATTAGTCGATATATCCACTGCTTGAAGCAAGCGACACTGCTGTGATAGTGAACACAGGACCTAAAGTCCAACCATGCGAAAAGTATAGTATATGTATATGTTATGTTAAATATTTTATAGGATGAGAAACGATGGAAGCGACTAGTCGAATACTTTGCAGGTAGTCTCAATTTTTTACTATTCTAAGTTTCTTGTTCTAATTTTTTTTCTTTTTTTTTTTTTATGTACTGTATACACATCTACCGATATATACATACATTTATAAGCCACCCTTTTATATATCCTAATTACTTTTTTTTTTTTTTTTTTTTTTTTTTTTTTTTTTTTTTTTTTTTTTTTTTTTTTTT